>JAMKCH010030001.1:0-16583 GCA_023653785.1 Ophioderma brevispina
TTTTGGGTAAGTGGGGGAGGGGGTAGGGGACAAATTGTGAATCACGAAATGTCCCCTTTCCGTAAGAGGTGGCCTACTGTGATTGAAAATTGATTCCATTTTTGATTTGTTCAATTTACAGCAGAGAGTTTAAGGAAAATTTGGCAGAAATCAATTATGTATTTTACCCATACATTTTTGCAACTGAGACTTCCTTGGAAAATGAAAATGCAAATAATATGACAGGCAACTCGTAGTATAGGGGCCTGTCTATAGCAAAATCCTCTTAGATCCAGCTCATCATACACAAATCGTGAATTTGCAACATTTACATACATTATATTCATAACGCGTTGTTAATCCTAAACGGAATAAGGCAATACAAAGGAAGGCGTTTTAAGGAATTTCGCCTAACCTACATTCTAAGTAGTGATATTAATAAACCTTATTATGTTCGAATAACGGCTTTTTAATAAGTTTGCTGACCCTTTCCATCACCGCGTGTCCCATACCGCAACCGTGTGTTCTGACGTTTTCTCTGAAAAAAACTGCTTTCCAAAACGACCCATCTCAGTCGGTAGTGCATTATTAACCTGGTAATTGTTTTCACAATTTCTGATATCATTGTAATAACACCTGACAACAATTTACGGGGACTGTATGCATAGTCCCCAAGTATGCTAGTACAACTATGATGTGCATCCCCAACCTAATTGAAGAGCCTGTCACTACTACCGCCCGTAACTGATTCTGTTACAGTGTAAAGATAGGCAACTTTTTACAAATATTTAAACATCCTGTTTAATAACAAGAGATATCGTCTATGTTAATTGATCAAATTAACTAAGAAAGTACACGTTCTCCCAGACAGCGCATCAAGACATATACGTGCCATGTCCGTGGTCATGTACCCTCGGGTTGTAACGTATTCTGGTGTATATCGGTGTACATGTCCGTGTCATGTACCCTTGATGTAACGTAATTCTGTGTATATCGTTGGTACATGTCCGTGTCATGTACCCTCGTTATGTAACGTATTCTGTGATATCGTTGGTAGTCATGTCCGTGCATGTACGCCTCGGTAGATAACGGTATTCTGTTGTATATCGTGGTACATGTCCGTTCATGTCCCTCGGTAGTAACGTATCTGGTGTATATCGTTGGTACATGTCCGTTTTTGGGTCATGTACCCCGGTATGTAACGTATTCTTGTATCTCGTTGGTACTTGTCCGTAGTCATGTACCCTCGGTATGTAACGTATTCTGGGATTCGTTGGTACATGTCCGTGTCCTTACCCCCTCGGTTGCTACCGTATTCTGTGGTATATAATCGTTGGTACATGTCCGTGTCATGTACCCTCGGTAATGTAACTGAATTCTGTGGTATATCGTGTAATTCCGTGTCATGTACCCTCGGTAGTACGGTATTCTGTGTATATGTTGGTACATGTCCGTGTCCATGACCCATCGGTTATGTAACGTATTCTGTGTATATCGTTGGTACATGTCTGGTGTCATGACCCTGTATGTTACGTATTCTGGTGTATCTCGTTGGTACATGTCCGTGTCCTGTACCCATCGGTATTGTTAACGTTTCTGTGTATATCGTTGGTACATGTCCGTGTCATGTCCCCTCGGTAATGTAACGTATTCGTTTGTATATCCGGGTGTACATGGCCGTGTCAGTACCTCCCGCGGTCATGTAACGTCTTCTGTGTATAGCGTGGTACATTTCCGTGTCATGTAACCCTCGGTATGTAACGTAGTCTGTGTATATCGTTGGTACATGTCCAGTGTCTGTCCCCACCACTACCCTCGGTATGTAACGTATTCTGTGTATATCGTTGGTACATGTCGCCGTGTCCATGTCACCTCCCCTCGGTATGTACGTATTCTGTGTATATCGTTGGTACATGTCCGTGTCATGTACCCTCGGTATGTTTAGGATCGGTGTAGATCGTTTGGTACATGTCCGTGTCATGTACCCTCGGTATGAACGTATTCTGTGTATATCGTTGGTACATGTCCGTGTCTGTACCCATCGGTATTTCACGTATTCTGTGTTATCGTTGGTAACATGTCCGTGTCATGTACCCTCGGGATGTAACGTATTCTGTGTATATCGTTGGTACATGTGTGCGTGTCAGACACCCCCTCGGTAAGTAACTTAATTCTGTGTCTTCGTTGGTACAGGTCCTTGTCATTTACCCTTGGTATGTAAACTATTCTGTGTATATCGTGGTAACATGTCCGTGTTCTGTCCCTCGGGATGTAACGTATTCTGTGTATAATCGTGGGTACATGTCCGTGTCATGTACCCGCGGTAATGTCACCGTATTCCTTGTGTATATAGTTTGGTACAATGTCCGTGTCAGTACCCTCGGTATGGTAATCGTATTCTTTTATTTCGTTTTCAATATCTTTTGAATATTTAATTGGTTAATTCTTGATTGTTTTTCGTTTTCTTTCTCTTTTTTAGTTTGGGTGAACTTAATTGGGATAACATCAATGTATACTTCATTACATTCGTAATTCGGGGGCAATACCATATACAGTTTGTTCATTCCATCCCCGACATGTGTAAAGAACAAACCATTTCTCCAAGACCATACGCCACTTCTGGACAATCTTTTCAGTTGTGAAAGTTTATCAAATGTAGCTAATTGTGAAATATATATTTGGTAATTAATTTTTTTTTTTTATTATTATTACATAAAAAATACACAACTATTATAGCAGTGAAAAATATCCGATGAAGGAATCTGTAAAAAAATTACAAGTACATTAAGAACTGGCCGTTTTACATATGTGACGTGATATTTGTGGTTCTGATCTACAAAGGTCAGAAAGAATTTAGAAACTAGATCCCAAATGGCTCCATTGTCGATTGTATTCAAGCTCTTGTATGTAGTTAGAATTGTTTTTGTCAAAATTGCAACACCCAACCTTATTGCCTATTCAGCTGTAACTTCGACAAAGCCACAATGCGTGCAGATATTAGTTAGCTATCCAGCATTTTCTGTTTTTTTTTTTTTGCATGTTATCCAAGTTAATTGAACAAAACATGTTGAGGAGACATGGAGCCATGTTCGATTAAACACAAGTGCAGTTGTGTGTTAAGGGATTATCAGCGATAATGCGAGAGAATCAAAAAAAATTTGTAATGCATTTTTTAATACTTATAATCAGGGCTAAGTGTATACATGCCATATGACTGCTTTTAAGTATAAACAAACCACCAAAGTGAAAAAAAATGACGTATTTGAGGAAATTTTGTCATACCGTCTCTCGCAAATTAGAGCATACAGCCACGGCGTCTCAAAATCTTCACTAAACAGCTGATGTAGTTTACATACAAATAACACACACCAGTACAGAATAAACCAAGATCAAAATGTGTTGTGTTTTGAGGTCAAACGGTATTGATCATGGTGCACAATATCACGCTAAATTCTGTGATATTCACCAAGGAAGGCTTTTCGTGATCTCAGTCGGAATTTTGATACGCAACGTATAGAAATTACAGAATCAGATAAAAGTACTGACTTTCTTAATTTCATGGAATTTCAGCCAACCACTTGCAGGTTATTTGATAGCCCTGCCGTGAACAAAATATAAAAATATGAATTGTGATGATTTTTCGATGTTTCGGATTAGCAAATCCTGCTAATCCCTTAAGTCAATGATGTCTTTCGAGCTGAAAAGACAGTGATTGCCCAATGATACGCTTCCGTAATGAAGTCTAAAAATGGCCATCATGATTGAGTGAAACATGGGCATCCTCCGCTCAACGTAAACAATTTCGAGATGGAAGCTTGTATCATTGTCATCTCCCTGGGGATTTCCTCATCAACCACCAAATACATGGTTGCCATAAGCACGTTTCACTAATCATTCTTTTTGTCATCTCTCCTGTCAATAGATTCCAAGGCACTGAATCAGGTCGCTAGATTAGACAACACTCGTCGCTTTGGGGGCCAAAACGGCCCGATTTCTTCTACGACGGTAAACCTAAATATTTTCTTACCGCAATAATTGCTACTTGGGGAACGAATGTGAAATCTCGCCATCTCCATTAAATTTATTCTAATAAGTTCTATAAGGATTATGATTATGTATCATATATCATACCGCATTCGTTCGTCATCTCCATCTGGACAATCAATGTCCCATCACAAACATAATCCTGTGATATTGCAAGTAAATCTGTTACAGATTTCGCCTTAACCACATAAGTAAGACCCCTGGACAATAATATAGCCTACACCGATAAAACCGTATTTCCCATGGTTATAACTTTGAGAGATATTTTATGTTCTACTTACAATTGTTTTTATTTAAACAAAAGCAAGCAGTCGTGTATATTCAGAGGGATTTGTCGTCTTCTACCAAAGAACTGGTGGGACTGTTTAAATTTAGTGAATCAAAAACAGAAACAGAAATCCATTCCCCCCCTTATTTTATTAAATCTATGAATCAGTTTAAATTACCACAGAGTTTCTTCATCAGCAAGCAGCATTTATTACACAGTCTTTAAATCCATCACATAGGTTAGACTGACCAATGCAGAATCCTTCCACAATGATGCTGTCTCGTAGCACGAATCTCCATCTATAAATTCATTAAGAGTTACCTTAGGTAACCTATTTGGGTCTTAATGAAGAGAAATAGTATGCAATTTCAAGTAGTGTCGATGATATCTGGCTGCTGAAAGACTCGGAAAATTGCGGAGTTTAATTCTGGGGAGGAAATTAATTATACAGTGATTAAACATGAGGTATCGAGTTATATAGGTTTTCCCGGCCCATTTCGCAATTTACGTGTTCCAATTTATAAAAGGGACATTCGTTCTTGCGAAATGAAACGATGATGTATATTGATATTTCAATTAAGCAAAAACGTTATTTCGATTTCGTTTGTTTTAAAGGAGCATTCGACCGCATAGAATGGTCGGCCAATTACGTAACTAGCTCAATCGATTTCAATTGGATTAGCTTTGCGATTCAATTCATGTTTTCTATTCGCCATTGAGATAACCAAAAATGAAAAATGTTCTTTGGAATTAGGCAAATTTTGCGTTTATTCATATTAGTCAGGGGAAAATCATTCATTCCTCAGCAATTCGGCAGTGAACAACAATAATATGACGGATACATAGATTGTAAGGGAATTAAAATAAAATGACCTGATGGCCCTTATGTAAAAAAAAAGCAAAACTTTAGACATTTCTGAAAGGACTTAGATATGATAAAGAAGATTTTTACATTTAATCATCCAATGAGGTAGCACAAAGATGTTAATAAGATAAAACACGTGGCCTTTAAACGAATGATCAGTAAATGCTGAGCATGATAATATATAAAAAGGAAAATTAAGAAGTGGCAGTGATATTATTATTATATATTATCACTACAGTGATAAGCTGAGTTAGCAGACAATGAAACGTTAAACTTTCATTGCAATATGAAAACTAGTAGCAAATTAACAGGAATGAATTATAGGCTTAAAGAGATTTTTATTTGAAAAATGAATTCTAATTTGACGATTCAAAAAATAATCATGTGAATGAATGGAAAAATAGCCGCCATCAAGACAAATGTTTAGTGTGTTCGAAGTTTGAAAAACGTTTTAAATAGGTCTAGCCGTTTGGATTTAGTGGATAAAAAATGTGCACTACATTTGCCCATAAATTAATTAAGGTGGTCACTCGACCACATTTGGAGACGGTTTTGCTCAAAACATCAAAAAAAACAGTTTTCATGGGCAAATAAGAAACAGATGTACTTTCATTGGTTAAAAATCTCAAGTTTGATGAAGTGAAAGTGAAGTGGGTGGGGGAGATGGTCATATATCGGAGCACCCACCTTTTAACCTATTTTTTTCAGTTACATTACTGTACATGACGAATTAAATTTGCAAGGAAAAATATGGCCTAATATATGTGTGTCCTCTGAAGATATAATTTCCAAAATGTTTTGACATGTTTACCAAAATAGATATTTTTACTGATTTTGTCATTGTAGGTCTATTACACGTAAACCTATAATGTAGGTCTATAACGTAACGTAATGAATGCTAATCGCAATTAGAATAGCATTCCACGAAATTGAAAATCACCGTATTATATGGTTAGACCGTTCTTTCTGTTACGTATTAGCGAAAAAAAAAGTTGATGATTTTCGAAATAAATGCGAAATTGCCGAACTTGAAAAGCAATAAAGGCGAACTTGCCCATTACCATAAGCTAACGGTTATGCTATACAACGAAAAATTGATTGCACGAAAAATGGAAAAGAGTGCTCAAAGTACGAAATTGTACTTAGGATTTAGAACGATAAGCCCAAACAAAACGTGCGATAAATTGATTGCCAAATATTTTTTTGGTTGATACAAGTGCAGAAATTGGCCGGGGAGAAAACCTATATTTGAAAATGTACATTCTAATTGAAATTCAAATAATCATGTGAATGAAAAATAGCCGCCATCAAGACAAAATGTTTTGTGTGTTCGAAAGTTTTGAAAACACGTGTTAATGTCTAGGCAGGGTGGATAGTGGAATAAAAAATGTTTGCACTCAAATTTGCCCATAAAAAAAATTAATTGTAAGGTGGTCACTCGACCACATCTTGAGACGTTTGCTCAAAACATCAAAAGAAGCAAAACATTTCATGGGCAAATAAGAAACAGATGACTCATCGATGAAAATCTCAAGTTTGATGAAGTGAGTGGGTGAGAGGGTGTGACGAGGTCATATATCGTGATCACCCACCTTAACCTATTTTTTTTCAGTCTACATTACTGTACATGACGAATTAAATGTGTCGGAAAAAAAGTGGCCTGATTATATGTGTGTTCCTGAAGATATAAAATTTACTAAAATTTGTTTGAATGGTTTTACCAAAATAGCATATGGTACTGATTTTGTCTTGTAGGTGTATTACACGAAACCTATATTGTATAGGTCTATAACGTCGTAACGTAATTGAATGCATAATCGCCAATTAGAATAGAAATCAACGAATTTTGAAAATCAAACCGTTATTAATGTTTCGCACCGTTCTTGTTACGTTTATGTTATAGCGAAAAAAGTTGATGATTTTTTCGAAAAAAAAATGCGAAATGGCGAAATTGAAAGCATAAAGTCGAACCTGCATTACCATAAGCTAACGGTTATGCAGTACAACGAATTGATTGGACGAAAATGGAATAGAGTGCTCATAGAGCTAACGAAATGGTATTTCGGATTTAGCCAGATAAGCCAAAACGTGCGAAATTGATCGCCAAATTATTGTTTTGATTGATTAAAGTGCCGAAATTTGCCGGGAAAACCTATAGCAAACGTTACTCAAGAAAAGGATATTTTTTAATGTTGGATCAAGAACGATTATTGAATCTGTCCAGTTATTGTATCGCTGTTACACGGTAAATTTGCTGACAATTTACCTACTGGATATTGTAAAGGTAACAGTCTGATATTGAATCAGAATAGTTACTTAGTAAGTATCTATAGTAAATTGAATCAAAGATAATCCGTATAAGTTGGAACACCTTTATACAGTTACGTACGCTATGCTTACATGGGTAACGTTCTCGATATTGCGAAATTGCGAAATTGAAAGCATAAAGGCGCGAACTTGCATTACCATAAGCTAACGGTTATGCTGTACAACGAAATGATTGACGAACAAAAATGGAAAAGAGTGTACAGTACGAAATTGTACTTAGGATTTAGACCGATAAGCCAAACCGTGCGCGACATTGATTGCACAATATTTTTTGGTTGATTAAAAGTGCGAAATGGCGGAAAACCTATATTTGAAAAATGTACATACATCCGTACAAGTGGGTAGGTGGTAACACCTTTAATACGTTTCGTACGCTATGCTTACTGGGGAACGTTCAGAATATCAGCGAACTTCGAAGTACTCCTGTCCAAGATCTGAGTATCCGTTCGAAATTAAAGTGACCCATGAGTTGCTAGAAAAGAGGCGCATTGTCTTGAGGCCTATGTTTCCTGTGAGGTTAGCTATGATGACCGAATCTCTTTTGGATGACTCCTTCCTTCCTCGCCCTCGTCCAATATGAGAAATTCGTAGTCTTTTTCAAGACAAATCCCAAACTCTCAAACCATGTGATTAAGGCTGTCATTTCCATTGGTTACCTTCTTACAAGAAAACGCAATGGCTCTTCTCTCTTCGGTAATCCTTTTTCCATATTATCGAAGGGGTTCAAAATCAGGAAGGGGGTCTTTTTTCCTTCTACCGTCTTTTTTTTCTTTTTTCCTCATTACCACATATCTCTGTAACGATATTTCAAGACATAGGCCTATAATCACACATTAAAACACACAAACATTGTCAATCTGTCATGGTAACACTAACCCCACGATCTCAATATGGGCTTCCCTTCATAATGTGGACGTATATAGCGGGTAGCGCGAAGCGAAGCTCTTATAGACTAACGCGTATAGCTATTGAAAATCAAGTCTGACAGGTTACCAAATACCGACCCTCATATTGACCCCCTTTTCGTTCTCCATAACTCCACGGAGAATAAAAATCGACGGGGATCCTGATAAAATATTGAAATTAATTGTATCGATATTCAACAAGGAATTTATTTAATTCTCCATTTCTGTTGGATATTTTGTTTTCTCGCAAATTATTTTTTATGTACTTGTTTGCTAACATTAAACCTATTAATAGGTTTGCTTATATGTAAAAAGCTTGGAATATTACCAATACGATAATACTATGTTTAAATAAAATAATAAATAAATTTTCACCAATAGATGGCGCCCTTTTATTCATAATTTCTTTCTTCAGGGGCGGGCGGCCAAGAAATCTTAATTTAAGACGTTGCTATTGGTTTACCACCGAAAAGCGAGATCTTTGACGAAAATGTTTGCAGGGCTGGTTTGGCTTACGCATAACCAAAATTTTTTGACCAAAGCTGTCCTACTATTCGGCTAGGAAGTAGAAAGATGAAATACGACTTAAAAACGCAAGGGGGCCGGAGCACGATCTGCTGGATTGGTGGCATGGGGATTCCAAACGGTAAATTATGGAATTCTTGCGTGCATTTTAGCAAATTACGAATGAAAGTTGTCTGAGCGCTCGCTTCTAGGTTCTACCTGCATCATATTATAGTAATTGTCAAATTTTAACGCGGTTGAGCTACCACATGTATTAAATAGGGCAAGCGCAGCCTTTTTCGCAAACTTTTAGAGAGCGTTATTCTTGTGCGGTTTGACACACGGCGCAATACATTCATAAGAGCTCATGAATGACATTATTCACGATCCACCGAGTGCGCGAATCCCGGGGTATTTTACGGCTAATTCGTAAAACGCACAATAAATCTCGCAGATCCTTACACAGAAACTTAAAGAAGGAGCTAACCTTCTTTCCCTTTCGAATTGCCGCCAACAAGTTTGAACTCCTGACATGTCACAGATCTCAAATTCTGAATTATTATCCAGAATATCGTGTTCCTATTTTGTATCTTCAAGAAATGAAATTACCATACATATCATAGCTTCAGATTTAAACATATAAATGAATAAAAACAATCAAAACAAAATCAAGAACGAAGCCCACTGGGAGAGTGGTAGTCCCACTGCTTAGGTATTCCGCCTTTTGGTGCTGGAATTCCAGGGTTCGAACTCCGGTAGGGCCACTTACTGTGATTAACGGGTGCCCTTAATTCTGAATTAATTTGTATAAGAACTATATATAGCTATATATATAATATATATATATATATATATAAGAACTATTATATATATAGAAGAACTATATGATATATATATTATTATATATATATCTATATATATATTGACCTAATTTTACCTGAAGAACATTTTTGTGGTTTCTATTGGCTTTTTATAGCTTGTGTCCCCTGATTACAGCAGGTATAAATAGAACGTTGTGTAATGTGAAATGTATTAAATATTTATTACAAAATAAAAGAACGTAAGTGAAATCTGTATTTTTTTGTTAATGCAGACCACGTATTGGCACTGACGTGGCTTAAAGCAAGACCAACGTAAGTGGCATCTACGTTGGTCTTGCATTAAAACTTTGTGTCATTTTCCAGTGCAAGACCAACGTAAGTGTAGCACTTACGTTTTTGGTCTTGCAGCTGAAAGGGGCAAAAATGTTATTCAAGACATGTAGGGGCCACTGTAAGTTGGTCTTTCACTGAACAAGAAAAAAAAACAATGACACAAACAAAGGTAAGTGGCACTTACGTTGTTCTTGCATTAAGCGGAAAAGCGCATTACACATACGTATCTTCCTTTTCTAATTAAACACTTTTTATCACCTGCCATATCTTCACACAGAGTTTAAATTATGCACGAATTCCTCCTCTTTCCAAATTCACCAAAAATGTTCACTTACGTTTGGGTCTTGCAATAAGCCGACGATATATATTCGAATATAGGGTGACTTACCTTTACAATTCACAGTTCGTCTTCATATTGGGACAATGTTAGCCAATCCGTCGCACTTTTGAAACGCATGCAAACATATCTTAGTCCCAGAATTACGAGAATAGCGTCTTTCACATCGAAATTCGTGTTGTAGACATTCAAGCAGCACTTTTGATTAACAGAAAGGTTTCTTCATTTTAATTTTTTAAAGTGTGTGTGTGTGTGGTGTGTGGTGTGTGTGTGGGGTGTTGTGTGTGAGTAGAACATAAGATATTGTGGAAAAATCTCTTCAATATCCAATTCTGTCATCTCCTTATGATTATGGAGTTTTAATTTAAAACATTAAGACATGTTTTGCTGTTTACGTACAATTAGCGGTCCTTGTTTTATTTGAAAAACAAACTCTATTCTGCCATCAATCATGTTCTGCTCTCGGCTCACTCTTTCCATTGCGACTATTCGGGAGAATGAAGACATTTGTGAATTAGAGGTGTAAATCAGTGCACTCGGGGCATTGTTTGTGAAGAATTCTACATACCGATCTCAAAATTGTGATTTATGCTAAATAAATGCTCCGGTCCTTCGCATTCCCACTACATTAAAAAAGTAAACATGATGTTTACTTCCTTCTTCTAATTGGGGCATTTTTTGTTTTAAAATGTCCCAATACAATGTATGAATTCCATGCGCACGTGAAGAGAGCGGTGGAGAGTCAGCGTTATTCTTTCGTTCATATCTAGCGACATAATTCCTGAGCAATCCCGGAAAAATCTTGAACGACAATGTTTTAACGACAAAAGTGTAAGAATACGAAAGCAATAAAGTTGATATACCGGAGCCCAATCGCCCACGTTGCCCAAGCTAAATCTTTAACTTCATTAGACTATAAGCCCGTGTCTCTATCTCTGTGCAGTGCCGTCAGTGAGAGATTTGTTGACCGCCAAGAGGAAATCGCTTGCGCTGACTTGAAGCGACGGCGATTTTTCGCCCGCGCACAAAGACGGTATGTTCTTGACGCAGGCGTAAATGTTTATGACATCACAGAAAGAGGAAGATACACGGACTATAGTGTGGAATGATAATTGAAGGTACGACTGAATTAAATTACAGCTGCCACTCTCAGTAATTCCAAAATTATTTCATACTTGGAGAAGGAGCGAAGGCCTGATTTTTTTTATTTATTTATTTTATTTTGTTTTTGCGGGGGGGGGGGCGCTCTACTGCAAGCAAAAAATATTACCACAACGTCATGAGAGTGTGTGAATACAATCATGTGTTAGCCATCTTGCAAGATACGGATGATGATGAAGTGACCTTGACCACAGAGTCAAATATAAGGTAAATCCTGTTTGAATATTTTAGAAGTTATTCTGTCTTTAATACGACAATTATGTAAGTCATGGTTTAAAGATCCTAAAACAATTCCATGCATATTGCGACTGATTTAAACATTATTAAAGTGGGCCGTGCATTTAATCACTCAGAAAGGAACTTTAATCTCGTCTTACCAAAGGGGGAGTGGTTCCCTTCTAGTTTTGTTCGCACCCTACTTAAACCCTTTCATGTGTGCCAAATGAATTAAATATAATTGTAAATGATATTTTTACGCTCCTTTTCATGCATGAACAATCACTTGTCGAGGTACGGTAGGGTACAGGATGATACCGAAGTGATGGATGGGGATTGGCAACCAATCCCTTCGGGCGAGAGGGTTTCAACATGGGCCCTAGGGAGGCGCGTAGCGAGCCCGGTAGTACGGAGGGGGCAATTTACCGATAGGTGGAACAAATTTCCCGATCACAGGCAGAAATATACATTCTCCCCCCTCTTCCCCCCACCTGGCTTTGCCACTGATACCTAGCTAACGTCATAATACCACAGATAATTGATTTTGGTACCTATTGCTAACTGTGATTCTCCTCTTTCCATTGATACCAAAATGAGTACCAACATACCTAGTATTACGTCATAAAGTTCGAATGGCAGTAAAAATTTAAATTTCCATTCAATTTGTCACCAAATAATCTAGGAATATTAGATTTTCATACAGTTTTGGCTAAATTATGGTAAACGGACTAGTTTATATACCAAGTACAAGGACATTTAGTGCCGTAATGATGTTTTCCGGTACTTTCATACTTCCTTGGTTTATGACGTCACAGTGACGTCATAATGAGAATGTTCATACTTATTTATAGGGATCGGATATTTAATAACTAAAATCCAGGGGGTGGTGGTAACTCAACCTTCGGGTGTGTTCTTATAAAAAATCTCTCAGGTAGGCGAGAGTTAACATAAGATTTCTTTTTAAGAAAGTTCTCTAAAACTTAAGATGTTTAGAAAGTTACTGGCAAGCAAGAAAGGTACGATTTTTTTCATTTTTGGGCCCAAAATGGCATTTTCCCTCAATTTAATCATTTCTTTCACAAATGAGAGGGCCTAAATGTTTTTTTAATTGTATAATGTCGATGTCTAGAAACTTGCTGGTTGGCAGGAAAGGAATGGTTTTGGTAATTGAGTTCTATTCTTTAACATACAATGGTATTTTGTCATTTTAACCATTTAATACTTGTGTAAGGTAAAACTCTCTTTAAAAGTAATAAGCACATTCTAAAATATATTAATCTCATTGTGAAGGTATTATATCCAAAATATTCAAACCATTCTCAAGAATTCGAAGCAATTGTCGAAACGGGTTAAACTGTGAGTTTTGCAAGTGGCGTCGACGCTATTATATACATGTTTTTAAAACCATTTGTTAGAGTTAGACAGGCCATAAAGAAATATGACATTGTGCTATTACTGCGATCAATGGGCCAAATCATATTAAACCCAGATGAAACTGAAGTCTTTACCACACGTGTTTTCATCGGCTCCATCCTGACAGAGAGGCCAATCGTCGCAAAGCTGTCCTTTTCCCATGCACATGAAATGATTGGTGAACACAATGGAAATCCTCCGGTTCACAAGTCACTGATAATGTTTTAAGTCATAAATAGATTATTAGTAGCAATAAAATCATAGGGAATAATTTTAATTACAACTAAATTACATTACTTGGTTAAAACGACTGTAAAGAAATCGCCTACTACAATGTCTTAAATGGTATTTTTCCCCTCGAGATTTTTTTGTACGAACATTAACTACATTACCATCTAAATGCTGTAAAATAAAACAAATGCCAGAGGCTCAGAGGATGCACTCTGTTCTTACAAGTTGACTCAGAGGATGGCGCCCTCAATTTTAACAAATCGTGTTTTTTTGCATAATACATAATCTTGTCCACATACTAGCTAAGCTTAAATCGATGTCCTTCCTATGGGAAATCACAACTTCACATCAAAACGAAAAATACAATTCATCTCAAACTTTGGATTTGGGCATTTTAGGTGACTATCTTTAGTTCTATATAGGTAACGATTATAGGAAATATATTTTGAAATCTTAGAGTCAACCTTTACCTTTACATCATAAAAAACAAAAACATTGCTTTGTTATTTTTTCCTGGGGTTGGCTGTGTTGGTCTTGCACTTACGTAAATATTTCTTATAGTTTGGATATTATCTTTATTGTGGAATTTTACCATTGATGCTGCTGTGAGCGACCGTAATAAGGAATCCACGGTATCGCCCATGTCTATCAGACATAAAAGTCATCCAGATACTTGGGTAGGTAACACTTAAAAAATGGGGACGAACATTTTTTCCAGTATCTTTAAAATAGTCGATTGATGTTATCCAAAGATGAGTGATTACCAAATCCAATTGACAGAAATCTTCATAGATCTCTGTTTCTATAAATCGAACAAGAGTAAAACCAGATCTTGGCCTGCAACGATCCAAACACATTGATATCATTTGGGTACAGCTCGGGGTACAACGGAGAAGTCAAATCAACCAGGTTTGCAATTCCTATAGTAACCCATATGAATCAGAGCATACATCTGTAAAAAAATAATATAAACAAATCCAATCTTCCTTATTCTGTACTCTTTCCAAATGAATATTGCAGAGCACACCCAAATCTAGCTAACCTGCGATGACCCTAAAGACACACTGTAGCATATCGTCCTATTTGTTAATCAAACCAGGTACAGGGGTTTCTCAGAATTTTGTGGCCGTTTAACAAAAGAAGGGGAAGGTGGTTCAGAGGGGGCAAGTTCCGGTGGTCGCACAAAACCCCACGTCCCTCGAGCAAATTGGCAAAACTATCACCGTGGCACAGGGCAAATACAGTCCTTAATAAGTTCGGCATCAACAGAACATCTGTCCTTTCCTCACCGATTGTACCCTAAAAGAGGTGCCCCTATGCTCCCCTTCTTCCCCTCCTGGCTACGTCTTTGCAAGCCCGATGTTATTCAATGGGACCACATATTTATTCGTGGTTAAATAGGTAATTCGCAAAAAAACGCATCAGGTTTTTCGACCGCTCTATGGTTTACATGGTCTTAATTGTTTCTACAGTGCGACACCCACCTTCTTATTGCAATGGCTATAACGATATGAAAACCATTTTAAAAAGCGGTGGATAAACCCGCGGTCGAGTTTTGAAACCGCCCCTAATTAGTAATTAGCAGGGGCTAGCATCAGAACGGTATATTTAAATAATACGATTTATATATATATTTTTTTTAAATTTTAACTACTTAGTTCTCCAGGTAGACAAGGATGTAATTTATTTATCTTTCCTGGAGATAGCCAGCGCTTTGTTGGGCTTGGGATCTGTTGGCAGTGTTGCTAGCACAAGCACACAAGTTGTCTTATCTCTATTACATCATTGACTTAGTTGGCAGGGTCGTTGCTTTTTCAAAAACGTTTTTTTTTGGCCCATAAAACACCATGTGGTGGTTTTTTTGTTTTGCGCTATTAATCGCTTAATTCTTTCACTTTGCGTGATTGAAACCTTGCACCATTAGTTTTTTCCTTGATTTTGATGCTTTATTTTGAATGCAACCCATGTAAACCTTGGATTCCATTGCTAATTCCTTTTAAGGCTATACATCCAAAGCTTACCGCAATTGATTTCGTCTGACGACGGAATGCATGCTGCCATTTCCCCCATCGCACACGAGACGGTTCGTCGAACTTTGCGAGATTATCACCAACATGTAATGACACGTTGCATGCATTAAAAAATCATAGCAAAATTTCCAACCTTATTAGTGACGCTTCTACTACATGTCTTGACAAAGAACAAAGTTAACTGGCACTTCCTTCATTAAGCCAGATGTAAACAGGCTCCGAAATTCTGGGGTTAAGATGTATTATAAAGTAACATCTAGAGACGTTTAGGTAACCTGATAGTCCCACACACAAAATAATTCATTTTACATTTTCCAGTCCAGTGGATTTACGTTCCATTGGATTGAACGCGTCGCCCCGCACTCCAACAGCCGTGGGTTCGAGTCACCTTCCGCCCAATGTCTTGTGTCCCTGAGTAAGGCGCTTTACCTCTCCACCTAGGTGTTCTAAATGGGTACCAGCATTATTTCAATGCTGGGAAGGTAATCAGACTCGCTGTGGGCAGAGGAGTGGCGAACCCCCCAATAGCAAAAAAATGCGGAGGAGTCTGACCCAAAGAAGAGATGGGCACTCCGCGCACGAGCGTGCTCGGCACACACTACCTCCTGTTACATTTTAACTATTTACGGGTCAAAAAGGAAATAGAAATGTTTCGTACCCGTTAGATCTTTCCGTTGTTTGGGGATATAATACAAAAGTTATTGTTTGCTATTTCTTTTCTGTCTCTCTTCTCATCTACGACTCTCAACCCTCTCAACACCACACACTCAACCACACACCACACACTACACATACACACACCACATACGTGGCACCCAAGAGGTACATTGTGGGATACCCCCACCAATTTTTTGTGTTTTTGTGATAATCGGTACATACATGCATGTTGGGGGTATTGTAGGTTTATTCATACACTGTGGGATTATTTTGGTGTGAGTTTTACAACCCTCACAGCCATATACAAAATCTATTGTAACGCTGTGTGGGCACCCATAGCTTTAGACCCTATACTACCCCCCCCCCCCCCCCCAACCAAAAAAACGCATTTGGCAGAGATTCAGTGTGGGCGTAACTTCCCATAATGAGAACAACGCACACAATGTAGCTTTGTACCTTATTGTTTACTCCCACAATGTACCTCTTGTAAG
>JAMKCH010030002.1:0-17004 GCA_023653785.1 Ophioderma brevispina
TTAGCAATATGGCGGGAAACAATGCATACACCTGCTGGTGCACATATTCCACACAAATGTTCTATTGTTATACAAAATTCCTTTAACTTTGACAATAGAGTAAAGCCATATTGTGCTGATCAAAATGCAACTTCCTGTTGTTTCACTCGGTGACCATTCAACTGTGCGGCAGCCCGCTATCCATATGTAGAGGTCAGTGATAAAAGCCAGCAATCATAGCTAACATTTCCCTGCTAACCAACTGGGTCCATCAGTTTCCAGAAATGGTATTATATTTATATTTGTTCAATGAAATTTAAGGGTATTGTGCATATATCTTCCTCGAGTCATTGATGTCAGTGCAATATTCAGTGGTCCCGGCAATATATTGCGAGCGTTGATTGAAAGCGCTGGCGTTCATACACGGCACTTAGATGCACGTGAGAAATACCCATGACATTTGGATGCAACAGTCTTTGGATAAACCCACATGTTGATGACCTTGGTGACCTTTGTCCCCAGTCACAAACTGTGACAGCAGCTGACACATGCGTTTGGTGAACGTTGTGTTTTTAAAAATTTTATATAATTGATTACTAATGAGGTCAGAATGGCTATGGTTTGTATTGATTGTAATTGATTTCTGCTATATATTTGTGCACTGTCCTTTTTTGGGGGCTCTGGACCCCTTTGTATTTTTCCTAGTAAAACAGACCTGTAACCCAGTTATTGTCCCCGCCAAACGGAGTTCGGGAGGGGACTATAAAATGGGCTCCGTCCATATGTCCGTGATAAAAATGTTAACCCTAGAACATTTGTTCATATATTTTTTTGGATGAGCTAGAGTAGCCAGACTTTGGTATATTGTAGGAGGGGAACCCCCTGGGTCTGTCAGGGGTAGGGGAAAAAAGGTCAAGGGGAAAAGGTCAGTATTGCACAGAAAATATCAACATTTGGCCATATTGTGTACAATTTATCTGGAGTTCCGTAAGGGCTGCGATGATGTAACTTGGTGGAAAGAAGCGGGTTGAGGAGTTTTTGACCTAATTAGATTTTGGGTGTATCTAATTTGCATAATTTATGAAAATGTTCCCGCAAGGCTTGTGTGCAAGTTTTCTGGATTTCTGTAAGGCGTATAATGATGTAACTTGGTGGAGGAAGCGGGCTGAGGAGTTCTTGACCTGATTAGATTTTGGGCGTATTTTGGGCAAATTATATATGCAAATGAGCTAATTAATATGCAAAAATCAGCGTAATTGCTAGGTGGGGGGGGGGCAAAGTATACCACAACAAAGGTATTAACATATGTAGTATATGTTTTCATTGAAAGTTTTTTTTTTAAGTTCTGGTTGTTGCGTGTGGGTTAGTCTTTTGGGTTGCCAGCCTGTTTACATTTCTTGGAAAATTGTGAAAATATGTAATATTCGGTGTTTTCAACCCTTCCCTTTCCAGACCCCTTATGGTCCCAATTTTAAAGTTGTCGCACATGTTTGTTTGTTTTTTAAATAGTGTTGCAAATGGAATAAATTATATCTTTTTACTAAAAATTTAGTTGAATTTTAAGGGATTTTTGCATGAGAATTTTAAGATTTCTTGAGTCATTTTTACCAAAATACATTTTTTCCTGACAAAGACTGTTGGAAAGCTAAAATACACTACATTTCTCGACCCTGATTAGATTTTGGTTGTAAAATACCACCTTCCACTTTGACATTGATTGTTTAAGTAGGTGGTCTAGTGGTCCCGAGTTTTCTTTAATCTATGAAAGGTGTTAAATTGTGATGATAAATGCACGACCCAAATATCATTGCATAGTTTATTGAATTAGTTATATTTTCTGCCATTAAAGACCTATCAGTGATTCACCCCAAAGAAGTCAAAATATTGAAATTTGCAGATATTTTAAAAGTGAGGTTAGTCTGTACAAATCTCAGAGTTATTTTTGCAACTGAAAAATTGACAAAAAGGAAGAAAACAGTAGTGTTCAAGGATATGAATCGCCATTCAAATACGTATTGCACTATTGCCGTAACGGACACTACTAAGACCATCCGATCCTGCCCTTATTAGGTTGCCTTTGGTGTTACCACTTTTTGGGTATGTTAGGATACCTATCCTTTTACAGACATGCAAAATCGATTTTTTGAATGATTTTTTTTTTGATTTTCTGATTTTGCAAACCACTTGATTCGTAACCTTTAACCTTCTTAATCCCATTAATCTATTTGATTGTATGTTTTGTTTCAGATCACCACACACAGACCTATTCCTACCACGACGCCGTTACTTCAACCCTCTTGAATCCCTGTACATGTAGGACTCCTGCCATTATATATCTACACCGATTTTGTACATGATTATGGGGATGGGAGAGAGACTAGCTTTCTTGCCTCTACTGTTAACATCTACATATTGTGCGCTAGGAGTCACTTACACTTGGCTTGTATTTTAATAAGACAACTTTACAGAGGGGTGCTAATATGACATGCAAACAGCGTTATAAAAAATATAATATAATGAAATAATATCCGGTATCAAAACAAAGTTCAACTATGTTTTTTACATTTTTGAATTGATAAAAACTTTTATATTGAGAATGTCTGTTACGAGAATTCTTGGACATATTTTGTCAATTAAACTTAAGCAACCTTGTTGAGTACTGTAAACAAATGTTCAGTACTACTTTTGTGGTGTTAAAATAAGTCTGATTAAACCAGATTGTGTACAGTGACAAAGATAAAAAGAAAAAGTTACAGACCGTTATTCCTCCTAAAAATTACCTCTGTCCATCTCAAAGTAGAAGTATTATCAGGCGTAGCATTGTACCGACTTTCAATGCGCGTAGTCAAATCACAATCGCACTGGCTACTGAAAGGTGGTGCTAGGTATACGCATGCATCATCACTTCATACTTCAGACGAGACAAGGTATAGACAGTTACTATACTTTGGTTCATCACCTAGTAGGCAAAAAAATTTTTTGCTGTTTTTACCCGCGTGTTAAAGTAATTAGTTTACACACGCCCCTCTTGCCACAAGCTGCGCCATGCAACATCAACACTGCATTTTGCAGCATATTCTAAAACCATCCGTGAGGAATCATTAGAGGGAACCACTATTGCCCTAGAAAAATGACCAATACATTACTTATTTGGGTACTTCCCTTTTTTTGGATAAGGGAATTAAGGGCCGATATGTTGGTAATGAAGGTCAAAGTGGCATTGAGTCATTAGACCTCCAATAATTTGAGACAGATTTATCCTCAAGCCTCTCATCAATTATTAGAATGCTCCTGTCACCTTGTGTCAAACTCCTTAGGGAATTCCTTTAACTTTCTCAAAAAACCTTCTACTGGTTGTATCCATCACATTGGTCGGACTTTGAACATACCGTCGGTGTATTTCCATAGTGAGGTATGTTAACGCAAATACAAATTTGTGTTTCTGAGAAAATCTGCATTTGAAAAATCGGGAACTCTTATTGGCGCCGTACATATCCCCACAATCTGATTCAAACAATCAATCCGATTCAAGAGCACAAAATTAACAACTGGAATTTAATTTTTAGCTAATATTGATGAATTCTTACCTAATAAAATGTATGCACTACATGGAAGTTAACCATCATATCCGTCGACACCAAAAATTACGCAATCACGATTATGTTCATGAATATTGTGACTGATGTTGAATTTCCCCTAACTAATGCATTATTCGGGGGAGAGTAACGATAGGGGGTGGGTTGAAGAGGGGTAGGTGAAGAGAGGGCTTTGAAGGGATGGTCTAGGCATCCGTCATGGAAAACAACAAAATTGACTTACTTTTCTGAACATCCGTCAAACCACCGTGCGTCATCGCGAAATTGCAAATTTGGTTTATTACATAATGACGGATTTTGAGTGGATTGCCTATATTTCACCGCTTTGAACTGTAAAATATAATATAAATTTCTACTAATCTCAATATTTATAAATAACATCTTTTGCTTGTGTCAGTTATAAATAGATAGAAGTATTTCCTAACAAAAGTATTTAATAAGTCCTAGTGGAAAATTGGGTTCAGCATTCGTCACTATGTATACACCAAAGTCTCGTATGCAACATTACGTCAAATTGCCAAAATTTCTAATTCAGATTCTTAATTAATGAAATACTTGCAAGTAGGGCCGTCGTCGACACACCTTATGTAGACAGTTGTCTGCGAAAGCCTATTGCGACAAAGCCGTATTGCGACATGTCGCCATATTTTCTCCGAATCGACACAGGCGGGACACACAAAACGGTGCAAACTGACGAAAGTATAGCCTCCAAAAAAATGCAATTTTCAACCTAACAATCTATTTTCTTACCCATTTTGATTACTATTTTAATTATGATTCCATGTTTCAGCACCAGAGTACGAAAGCAAGTATGTATAGCATAAATAAAGCACACAGCGTGCAAAAGACCGGTTCACTTCGCCGCAGATCTTGTCCTCAACACACGGCAGTTGACATTGACATGACGATACCGTTGCCCATGTGCATTACAACTGCGCGGCGCATGTTGTTAACGGGTATTTCCCCAAATGACAACATCGTAATTCACCATGTGATTGGATAGAGGGTGAGAGATTACCACAGGCGAGAAGGTTTATCGAACTTTTATAACTAAAAATTCACTACTATAATTTTGTACCTGTGCATTACCGAGGTTTTCGGTTAGGCGTCATATTCTTGAAAACACTTTGTTTTAAGCGAAAACAAACCCGGCAGGGAGGATTCTCAAAATGGCGGCACCCGCAGCCAATAATTTGGATGGCCATAAGAGGAGGAATATGACTCAAAATACTATTGGAATAGTCAAAACATTTTTTTTTTTTTTTATAAGGTTAGTTCTAGAATTAGGATAAATTTTCAAGTGAAGGGTACTTTCAGTTACAAGTTAATCTGCAGTTTAATGTGATACTCCATGAATGGGATAGGCTATATTGAATATTTAGGGCAAGTTTGGCTGTGATGGCAGCACATGCTACTATGGTCTGTGCAGTGAGGTTTGGGTTTTGGATCTGATGCATTCGCCCGGCCTGGTCGAATTTTAACTTAAAAGTTATGCAACGTTATGTTGCCATCAGGAATTTTTTTTAGCGATAGGTCGACAGAAAAAATAAGTGAAGCCGACACCCTACTTGCAAGGTCGGCACTTGGCATGTTTGAAAATTTTGGTATTTAGAACCATTTCCCTTAATTCGTAAAAAGATAAACAAATTCAAAATCCGTCACTATGTAATACACCCAACGATACTTTTCGCTTAAGTGCATTTGACACTGTCTGCAGACGGGTTATCAGCTGGAAAGGTTCCAAAAGTACCCATCTTTAAGATCTACAGGCAAACAAATCTTGTCATTTGGCCTAACACAAACAAACCATATCCCTAAGGCCAAATATAAAAAATCATTTGTTACATGTAAAAAACTTCAAAAGTGGGGTTACAATGGACTCGTGCCATCAGATTTACTGTCTTTTGACTATGAGTGCTGTTTAGCCACAGGATGAGGTAACACCCATTGTGTCCTGTTGGTGAAGTTGTTATGGCTGTATAGTAGAAGCAGATGATTGCTGCTAGATGCATTACTGCCTAGGTATTGATCTCGTAATAGACTGTTTCTCACCATTGTGTGTAAGTTGTAACAGCGGGTGGCGCTATGGCAGGGGTAGCAGCCCCCCCCCCCCCACATGAGAGTTTCAAAATTCACGGAAACGAGGGGATTAAGCAATAAATTGTGTAAAAAATAGTGTTTTTACTTTATGAGGTAATCGTAAAGTTTCGCCCTCCTATGTTTCCCCTCTTGATTTTACTCCCTGGTGCCACCCTGGTTGTAACCACCATTTTCCAAGTGCTGTGATACGTTCTCGACTGCGAGAGAGCCACGGGGGGTACCCTTACCCACGAGCCAGGGTAACAACCCGAGTTACAAGGGTTCCGGCGGTGACCCCCTATTAAATGAGACCAAAAACGAATGAAATGGTACCTATCTGAGACCAGAAGATGTTCAAATGGATACCGATCCGAGACCAGACTTATTCAAATAGACAACCCTATCAAGACCCAGGGGCCAAGCAATATACCATTGGAATTTTAACACTGGGGTTTACACTCAATTTGAGCTGTTTTAGGGACTTTTTATTCTGTTTTGAGGCATGATATAAACACAAATGATGATTTGCTAAACAGATTTATGGCTGATTTTATACTCTATAAACTGAAAAAGTAAACTGTCATACCCTATGTGGAGGGGAACTGACAGGGACATAGTTGGAATTTGATACCCTATATGAGTAGTCTCGAGACATACCAGGTATCGCGTTTTTTGTAACCGAGGGGTTCACCCGACCAGACATACCCCGTTACCACCCGGGAGAGGCTTTGTTGGTTCAGTGGGAGATACTTGATAATTAGATCGGTAAAGTGTGAATTTGAGCCAACATGTTAGTCCTTTGACCCCCCCCCTTTCCCAGGGACAAGAACGTAATCTCATTGCCTGTTGACCCAACAAGGCTGTTTAGTGGTATTTAGTGGCCTTTTTGCAAAGACATATCCTATCTGAGGCTGGCTTCTGAGCATATATCCCGGGGCTTACCAATGGGGGGGGGGTGGGGGGTTACCACCTAGGGAACTTCGCTCCTGTGCGCTAAAATGCCAAAAAAACTTCGTAAAAAGATCCTAGGATAATCGTCGATCATCCTCCGGTCATTTTAGCAAAGAAAATGCTAAGGTAGCACCTCACGGGGTTAGGGTATGCCGTCAAAGTCGAAGGGTGGGGGGGGGGGGGGGGTGGTGCAACCCAAGGATATTTATGGCGTACATTTTTTGAACCTATTATCACAGTATGCTCTACAAAACTCTATGTTATATAAAAACTAGCCAATTGCCATCAGTTAGAGCTGAAAACTGAAACCACATGAAAATTCGAATATTTCCTCCGTTTTTTCGGGCAAAATGGATTTTCGCTAATTTCTGGGGAAACTGCCCCCATTTTGCCGACTCGCGCAATTGATAACATCCTTGTGAGCCATTACTGGGTATGTTGGTACGTATGTTGGTACTCATGGAAGAGGAGGACCATAGCTATCCCTGGTATCAAACTCCTAAGCATCGGGTGCTTTATAACAAATCTCGAGGGGGGTGGTCTCGGAGCGGGTAACCACCCCCCCCCCTTGGTAAACCGTGTTACAAAAAAAAGGCTGGTAAGACGAGGTTAATCGTGGATTGATAGAGTTCCAATTACGATCCTCAAACAAACTGGTCTATGGAAGACGTGGATGCCAACCAAACATCAGATTTGGAATGTAGCACTGTAGGTATTGCCAATGAGCAACATAGGCCTCCAGTCCAGACTTCTGTTCTGGTTAAAAGCACTATCAGTGATCTGCCCGAAAGAGTAAAACTATCTGAAATTTGCTGGAATAGGCTTAAAGTGTAGGATCAGTCTGTAGAATTCTCATAAGTTATTTTTCCCAACTGAAAAAACGATAGAAAGGAAAAAACAAGCTGTAATCAAAGATATGAAAATCTCCATTCAACTCCGTTTTGTAGTAAGTGTCTGCACAGACAGTAATGAACCAAAATCTTTTTGTCCTTATTAAGCTTGCTTTTGGTTGTATAACTGAAGGGTATGTTGGGACACTTATACTTGTACAGAGATGCAATCTGATTTTTGATGATTTTTTTTGATTTTCTGATTAGCAAATCACTGATAGTGCATTTAAAGAGTGCTGACATATTTCAATTGTCCCGGTTATGTGCTCGCACTGCTTGTTTTAAGGGTGGTACAGTGTACATGTTTTACTTTTTGGAAAGTTTGCAGATTTCAACAAGGGCCTGCGCCCTATGTGTTAACTTTCAAAATCTTTTACCCTGGTCTGTGTAATGAACCCGAACACAAAGATGGACAAATAATGTTGAATAGGATTTTGGCAGTGAGGGGGACAGCAGATTTATAGAAAAGTGGCCCAGGTGGCAAAATGGGGGCTCTGTCCCAAAAGGGGGGGGGGCAATGTCATATGACAGGGGGTATCATCGGTGTCCAAGCATTCTCAAAAAAATGCACCCTAAATACGTATTTTAAAAGCTTGAATTTTCACCCTAAACACGTATCCAGTAGCACAATTAGCGCCAATTACAAGTTCTGTCTTTCTCGATACCTAAGCAAGTTAAATTGATTGCAATTAACTGACCCTTGATTAAGTAAAAACCCAGAAACATATCTTTTAAAATTATACATAAAGATTATACCTTCAGTGTATTTTTGCACACCACTGCATAGTGCATGTCTTGAGCTTGGTGTAAATCAGAAAATATCTGGAGAAAGTTAGTTTTTCAGCCAGGAATACATCATAGGCGGCACCAGACTTCATTTTCTGGGGAATGGGGGGGGGGGATAGCAAAACCCTATATGAATTCTGCTTTCCGAACATTTTCTCATGCAAATTTGATAGAAACATTTCATAATTTTGGAACTGTTGATTTTAAAAGGTATATTGGGTCAACCTCTGATTGGTGGTCTTAAAAAGTACAATATACATGTATTTCAGGAGTAAGCTTTTATTGCAACTAATCATTAGACAAGTATGTGAAGTGTGTTAAATGGAGAGTTCGCGTATATGAAGCAGCATGCAGGGGATGGAAGTCGCGGAAACCTAGAAGGCATTAGTTTTCAAGATATTTTCTATGGGTCTATAGATAGAGGAGAACCCGCGTTTAGAACGTTATTTCGGCACCGATTTCCACATTGCAGCTCACAGATAAATCAGCATTTTCCCTATCGGCATTTTCTCTATCCGCGATGAAAATTGCCAAATCTGCGCAATTATGCACCAAAAATTAAGTCACAATGTTAAGAAAATCGTAAACCTAGAATTGACTGACATTTAAATATATTATGAGTTTTAATTGCTAAAATTTGTCCGTAAAAGGTATTAGAACCAATATGTGGATATGAGACGATAGGAAATTCACAAAGAGTCGTCATTTCTCAAACCAAGATAGGCCTGCACTAAAACATTCAGGTGTAATGATTTCTTTACCGGCATAGCAGGACATTTTTGGAAATTAAGGGATTTGAAAGGCCGGGTTCCCGAACAGAACTTTTTAAAATTTGTTTTGCTGAAATGAATATAGACCCTAATTGTGTAAGTCATCATTTAGAAAATACACCTTTTTCTTGTTTTGGGGTGATTTTTAGACCCTTTTCATGTTACGTACGTAACATGCCTGATCCTGCAAAAACACCCTTTTTACGTTAATTCTTGGACACGGATGATACCCCCTGTCTATGAAGACTGGCCCCCTCTACCCCCAGCCCCCCCGGTGGACCTGTTTGTGGTGAGTCCAATGGATTTTGAATTTGAGCATGCAGGCCTTACGCTCCATTGCCAACAGTTTTGTACAGTGCAGGGCGTAGTTGGCCGCCTCTGAAAATGTTTAAAGGAAAATCAGGAAGAACCTTTTTGCCATGCACAGAGGTCTGTGTATCAGGGGCCAAAATGTTACCCTGAACATAATGGCCCACTGTTTTCACATGCATGCACATGGCACTTGATGTAGTGGTCCTTGGGTAGTGCCTCACAGTTTCCCTCTCTTAAGGAGTGGGTCACATGTATCGAAAATCATTAGAAGTCATGGCCCAAAAATGGTCAAATTATTTTAAGTTGTGTATCAGTCATTATTTACTTGGACACAATAGCCGTAGCTGGTGTCCCATGTGTTGATGACCTTATAGTTAAAATTAATTACAAAAGAGTAAATCACTCCAAAAGAGTGAAATTACTACAAAAAGGACAATTTCACTACTTTGGAGTTATTTTCACTCTTAAGGGAGTTAATTGACAAAATTCACTCTTTTTGAAGAGTGAAATTTTCACTGTTATTTTGGAGATAAGTATAGTATGAAAAGGCATCCAATCTCGCATGCAGATTCAGATTTGTAACTCTGTACCCAAGGGTTATTTTTTGATTCAGTCCCACCAATGCATTGCCATGTGCCTAGTACTGTAGCTTACTAGGCATATGTACGTACTTATGGATAAAAAGTGTTCAAAAAGTTTTAAGAACCACAAGCCATTCCATGATCAAGCAAAAAATCCCTAGTACTAGGCACTTGTAGCTAAAATGAGTGTAAAAGTCAGGGTTTTTTATGTGTTAGAATGGGATTTTTATGTGATCACATGACCCATTGAGGTGAGAATTCCCAAACTGGTGCATTGTGGGATTGACTCAAAACACCCTCTGTACCAGACAGAGATTACACCTCACTGCCTTTGAGTGCTGTGATACAAACATTATGGAGTGTTGACTAATAGAAGGTCTAACTTTAAAAAAAATGCTATGCAGAGGTTGGGCCTTTTTGTTGGTGACTGTATGGTGCTTCCATTGAGATGTGGTCAGTGAAATTCTGATTGTATCTACAATGGCAAGTGGAATTGAAGTTTGAACTTATATTTTAGGAATATATGAGTAATACAGATTTTGGGGGTACCAAAATCTCAAAATGGCCAAAAGTGAGCACGAGTGAGTTTAGGGCCCTCTGAAGTCAACCCTCGAAATTGTTCATAATTTGAAATTTTGGAAATAACACTGTCATTTCTTCTTGGTAGTAACCACAATGCTCCACAGAGTAGGGCATGGATTACTTACCACTTGCATCACACTCACCGGTCAGATTGTGTTGTTTATCTTGCCACTAGACGGATAGTGTACACACTGTGGCTGTGTTCATCGCGCCCTATAGCTATATATGTTACCGGCTCTCAGCGCATACCGGGTAATCCCGGGTATTTCTCATGGCCAGTTTTTGTTGTTTTGATATTTTTGGCATATATTGCATTTTCTATTAAATGTGCAGGAACGTGGGGGCTTTTGACGATGCCCTATTTGAATTTCTTAACAAATGCTGTTATTGTACAAGACCCTGGGGACAAAAGTGGTTTTAACCATTGACTAAATATTGAATGTGAAATTGAATTTGTTTTTGTGGGCGCCATCTATAGCTGGCAGGACCACTTAGCAATCCGTGTGCGTGTTGTATGTGTGGATGTGTGTGGGATGTGGTATTGTGTGTGGATGTGTGGTTGTGTGTGTCACAAATGTAAGTTTTTTGTAAATTTGACCTCAATTGAAAACTTACCTTCAATTGGAACCAAACTTCTGTCATAGGCGCACAATGGGATCCATCATATGTTGATGAGGTTAAAGTGTCTGTTGAAAGTCAAAGGTCATTTTAGGTCAAGTTGAAAATGGCCTAAAATGTAAAAATTGATCTAAATGAAACTTGAAGTTCAATTGGAACCAAACTTTTGTCATAGGTGCACCATGCTATCCCTCATAATGGTTGATTGAGATCAAAGGTCACCCATGCCAGGGTCAAGGTCATGGTGCAGCCCACAGCTTATATGCTTGATATTAGCGAGCGCGTAAGCCGGAACCGCGAAATTCTAGTTTTCTATGTTATTTTGAAATTCATGTTTGTATTATTTTTTTTTGGAGGAGGATTATATATTTCAAAACTATGTGGGAGTTGCACGGTAATGGGAGTTTCCAATATTTTCTTTGAAAGTAAATGGCTAGTGAACACATGATGACCCATGTTAATTGTCCTTTTGCCTACCAGGTCTTGCTGTGTTTTGTCTCAACTCAGGAGGGCACTTAAAACACTTAAGTGCTGGGAGGGGGGGTTCCATAGTACCCAATTTGTTTTTGGCGATTTCTCCGTTAAAAAATATTTTCTAACTCTCTAATTTTTGTAATTGTGTAACGTTTGATGGCACTTCTTTCCATAAAAAAAATTACTAAAATTTCAGCCGCGTTAATGAGATAATTAAGCTGTGCCCTAGGAACCCCCCCCCAGGCACAATGGGAGTGGTGATTTTTAAATACAAAATTAACAAACCTGTTGGCAGAAATTTTTTCTGCTAAAAATATGTAAATGTTTCATATGCATGAAACAAAATTAATTACATACTCAGAAAAAATAATTAACCCTTTATGTGCTGAAAAGAAGAGATTCCCTCATCGAGCGACTGCGGCTCCATTGCCTATACAAACGCTATGGCAAATAAGTCCTGCACCCATAAAAAGCAGAATGACAAAATGGTATGTTTGTGTTAATATATTAAATTTGTCCCTTCTAGAGCGATATAAACATCAGAATGATTTGCAATGTGTAATGCTGTGAAGCAGGGTCCCGCGAAAACATCATGTTACTCTTTTGACGATTTTTCCGCATTTCGAAACAATAATTTTGCCCCTAATTTCAGACGATAAACCGGAACCCTTTTATATTGCCCTTTGGCCTTGCTTATGCCCCCTCAAAGTGGTATGAGTTTCATTTGAAAAATTCCATCGGGAAAGTGTTTCCTGGGGGGGTTCCATGGAACCCCCCCCCCTTAGGCACCAACGTGAGTGAAAACACCTTAGGCACTTAAGTGTTAAATGAAACTAATCATTTGTACACAATTACAGACCCTCTGGTGGATTTACAAGGGGACAAACCATAAGGGCATTTACAGTATACTCATATAATAATCTTCTATCATTTCACTTTTAAGACTTAAAAAAATATGGTCCTAGGACTATGCATTAGATTTGGCAGGGGGTTAGGACACATCTGCTCGATTGGCATTGGGGATTTCCAACGGTAATTTGGGGAACTGTACGTGCATTTACTATGCAGTCTCGGTCCCAGTGACATTAAAAATCATCTCTTAAACCTTTGTTCAAAAGTCTTCGTAATATCATGATAAATTAAGAACAAATATTGACTTCAAAATCCGTCGGGTTAGTGGATTAACCCCGCTGCAAATAGTGTAATTTCCAATAACGGTCATTTAGATTTAAATATTCGTGACAGGCCTAGTCTTTAGTCAAGTCTGTGTGTAACCGTTCGATATGTGTCAGAGCGCCCTCCTACCATTAAGTCTTCGAAACAGACTAGCACCCGGGAAGTTCCTGCCGTTTTTGAATTTGCTGTTGCTGTTACGTTGGGCATGTCCTAACCCCCCTGATTTTTGGTGGAATCTGGAAAGTAGGTACTGTTGTAGTA
Organism: Ophioderma brevispina; assembly: GCA_023653785.1. Taxonomy (NCBI): domain Eukaryota; kingdom Metazoa; phylum Echinodermata; class Ophiuroidea; order Amphilepidida; family Ophiodermatidae; genus Ophioderma; species Ophioderma brevispina. Next base: position 13,056 of record JAMKCH010030002.1, read on the forward strand.
ACACTGTATGTACCTAGTGTACCGACCATACTGCATCCAAAGTCAGCATTGGACTGTGTAGTGTATTGCATGAAAGATAATTGTACATGTTGATGATAAAATTATAATAAAAGTTTGTCATTGATATCTATAATCTTTTGGTGATTTTAATTTTCTTTCAGTGTTTGTGTGTATACATATATATTCCAAACTTTATGTCTGGCAACCTCCAACCCCACGGTCAAGTCAAATAGCCTCCTGAACCAAGGGGCGGTGTCCAGGGGTGGTACAGGGGGCCGACTCCCACCTGAAATTTCAACAATTCTTGTTATTTCACCTGAACTTTGTTCGGCAGAGACTTAGTCTGATGAATAATTTGTTTGGACAGAATTCGAACACACGTTAGCGTAAATTGTGTGTCAAGAGGAACATCGCACCTTGTTTTTAAGAATGCGTAATTGGTCAAAGAATGCACCGAACCTCCGTGGAGCTTGTTGCGCTTACATGAGGGGTGGCGTTCTCCTGTCCAAGTAATTTTTACCAATCTCACTAAGTACTCACAATATTTCTGTCTTGTCTGTCTGTGCGTCTGTCCGCCCGTCCTTGTTGTTTTTTTTTTGTACAATTTTATCTGGATTCCATAAGTGCTACGATGATGTAACTTGGTGGAAAAAGCGGGTTGATGAGTTCTCGACCGGATTAGATTTGGGCGTATTTCGGCAAATAATAGTAAATGACTAATTAAGGGATAAGCAGTGATTTGCTGACCCGAAACATCGAAAAAATCAAATTTGGTATTTGTTGTTACTGGCATAGATTGTGCTCCATAACCTGTAAGTGATTGGCTTGAAATCTGTGTATTAACACTTACAGTGCCAGTTGATCGAGATCTCGATCAAACACCATGTGGCGGGTATTATAAAATGCTGCTTTGTGTACATAGGAGGTGTTAAAGGTCTGAGGAAATGCAAATAGAATTGATGTGATTGTGTCAATTCTACAAGGAGGACCAGTAAGCATTCAATATTTGGGTTGGTGATGAACATCCTTAGTGAAACTATTGATTGTTTAGAGAGTAATAGAAAATTACAGGCGACTGGTGTGAATCTATTCATGACACTGACTGAAATCAATCTTTCACTAATGATGTCATCACCAACCCAAATTATTGAATGCTTCCTGGTCCCTCCTTGTAGACTTACACAATCCCCATCGATTTCTATTGCATATCGCTCGTGCTCGGCTTTTAATCTCATGTATTATCACTTTTCTGTCTGTCTGTCTGTGCGTCTGTCCGCCCGTCCGTGTTTGTACATTTTATCTGGAGTTCCATAATGGCTAAGATGATGTAACTTGGTTGAAACAAAGCGGGTTGTGAGTTCTCGCCCGATAGATGTTGGGTTTTCTGGCAAATTAAGTATGTACATGAGCTAATTAAAGGGATAAGCAGTTGGATTTGCTGAACCGAAACATCGAAAAAACATCAAAATTTGGTATTTGTTTGTGTGACCTGTTTACTCGGGCATAGATGTGCTAACATAACTGCAGGATTGGCTTAAATTGAATGTATTAACACTTACATGCTCAAGTGATCGAAGATCTCGATCAAAAACATGTGGCCGGTATTATAAAATGCTGGCCTTTGTTACAAGGAGGTGTTAAAGGTCTTGAGGAATGGCAAATAGAATTGATGTGGCTTGTGTCAAGTCTACAAGGAGTGACCAGGAAGCATCACTATTTGGGTTGGTGATGACAATCATTAAGTGAACTATATTAGAGTTTTCAGAGTAATAGAAACTCCAGGCGGGACGTGGTTTTGGTGAATTAATTCATGACACTGACCGAAAATCAATTAGTTTACTATGATATGTCATCACCAACCCCAATATTGAATGCTTCCTGTCCCTCCTTGTAGACCTGACACATCTAATCGATTCTATTTGCATTCCTCAGAACTTTTAATCTCACTGTAGTAATCACTTTTCTGTCTTTCTGTGCGTCTGTTGTTTGTTAGTGTCTGGATAAAACAACTGGTAGTGGATTTTCTTTTTTCTCTGGCCCTGTTTATCTGGAATGGAATGTCCCATAAAGATTAGAGTAGGTTTTTATCTCAGTTCCTGGGACCTTTAAAGATAAGGCCGTACTTTTTATATGATCCGGTTTTTCTATACGTGCATATCAAAATTCCGATTTGAGATCAAAAAAGCCTTTCCGTGTGAATATCCAGATTTATTAAGCATATACATGTATTGTGTGCACCATGACCTGTACTTTTGATCTCACACACAAATATTTTGATCTTTGTAGGTTATTCTGTACTGGTGTAAAAACCACAATCGGCTGTTTAGTGTAGGTTTTCAGACGTCATCTCTGTACTGTCTATTTGCAGGAGACGTATGAACACTTTCCTCAAATACTTCCATTTTTTCAGCTATTAGTGTTTTTGTTCCTTAAAGTAATTACGATCGAGAATTGGTAACATAGCTTATCATTGATTTTATAATAAGCTAAAAGAAAGCATTCCACATTTTTTGATTATCTTGAATTATCACTGCTATTCCCTTTAAAGGTGTTTGTTCCGATTTTATCGTTTATTGTGGTTCTCTATTTGATATTAGAGCCTGGCACTTGCAACATACAACCCATCAGTAACCGTGGGAACAACCTTGCGGTTTTGCTGGTAAATATGCAATATGCATGTGTGCAAAGCCGTACTTCAATACTGCTGGTTGCTAATAAGTGGATTAATCCACTAAAACGGCTGTTTTGTTTATATCTTGGGAATGAAATGGATTGCGAGGGCTCAAATTTCAGGACGACAATGAGAAAAATACGGCCTTTCATCTGATATCAAACATTGATACTACTTCCAGTTAAAAATCCGAGGGTGGGTCCTACCCAAAGAATAACGATCGAACACGCCCTTTAATAATGCAAAAATCACATAATTGTATAATTTTGAACGTCCATCGCTATGCAAAATTCCTGCGCGGCATGAAAGCCTATCACGGTGTGCATCTTTTTTATCCCCCTGGCCTTGAAAAGCATAGGGGATATTGCGAGGGCGCGCAATGTCTGTAATGGATGTATGTTATGTTTGTGTGTATGTTTGTGTGTGTGTTCCAACATTGTTTTGAAAAAGTTTGTCCCGATTTAAACCAAACTTGGGGTCAAGGGCAGTTAGGGGGTTTTCTTCTTCATATGTGACGATGTCAAAGGTCATGAACCAGGTCAAAGGTCATCTGAGGGCAGTTGCATTCCATTTTGTTATTTTTTTGTTTTTTCGTTTTCTTTTGTGTTCGCGTCTCCTTCAAAAAGATTAAGTCCGATTTAAACAGACTTGGGGTCAAGGTGCATTAGGGTCAGAGACCAAGGTCAAGGTCTTCTGAGGTCATGTTCCATTGTTTGGTTAGGTTTTCATTTTTAGGTCTTAAGTTTTGAAAAGTTGAAGTCGGATTACAACCTAGCTTGGGGTCAAGGTGGCATATGGGTTTCTTCATATGTTGTTGATGTGCAAAGGTCCATACCAAGGTCAAAGTCGCTGCAGTCCTGTTCCAGTTTTGGCTAGGTCTTCATTTTCAGGTCTTCAAAATTGAAAGTCTGATTAAAGAGACATGAGAAGATTTTCAGAAAGAAGCTCCCAATTTTTCTCGAAACCCCGTTTTGTACTATTTGGAATGCTTACCAATAATAGATCACACCTTGAAGTGAGTAAGCCTGAATACACATCTTTATGTAATAAGATGATGATTTAGTGTTTTTCCTGTCGTGCACGACAGAAATGCAAAGCATGGTTTCTATGGGGAACGATTAAAAATGAGCAGGACAAGTTCAAAACAAGGGTTGGGTGGGGCGTTGCGGGGTGTTGGGGTGTTTGCGGGGTTTTGGGGAGGGGGTGGGGGTTTGTTGGGTGTTGGGAGGGTGTGGGGGTGTTGCGGGTGTTTGGGGAGGGGCGGGGTGTTGGGAAGGG
>JAMKCH010030003.1:0-27526 GCA_023653785.1 Ophioderma brevispina
ATGGTAAAATGCTTTACAGGGCAACTGGACTCTAAAATACGCGTAAAAATATTTAGGAAAAACGAGGAGTATTTAGCTGTAATTGGAATCCAGGCAAATACTGTAAACCTTATCTTCAATTTTGGAGATCTTATTGAATTATAACGAATGTTAACTTTTTATATGCACTGTTATAAATTTCAATTACACGATAAGTCCTAAAATACAGGGAAAATAGAGTACGTCATTAAGATTTTGGATTTGGTAGTGAAAATATATTTCGCATAATTTCAATTGGCATTTCTACATAATAAGAAGATGTCAAAGTTACTGATTCATGCGTGTCCCTCATTAATTTAGGCAGTAGAAGAAGTTTCCTCTTCCTCATGTCAAAGATCCAGAAGATTAGGAGGATTTTCCCTGTGAAAACATCTACAAATAAGAACCAAAAATCTGGTGTCGCTTCAACTGTCCCCCGGGATACTTTTGCTAAAAGTTACTGAAAGTGACATTGGGAGATTATCTCTAAGACACCTTGTCCAACTTGTCTCCTGGATCCTTTTCCATCGTGGCTTATAAAGCAGCTCCAAGACTCACTTTTGCCAGCAATAACAACTCTGGTGTAATGACGACTCATTTTAAAAATCGCCATTGTCACACAGTTATTGAAAAAAGTCAGTTTAGATCATTCAGGTGTTGAAAAACACTATCGTGCGCAGTGAGCAAATTTGTCTTACCGTCGCATGGTTTACTTGAGAGAGTTGTTGCAAAACAGCTCAATGATCATATGAGTCGATATAATCTTCATGATCATGTAAAGCAGCTTACAAGCGCGCGATTTCACAGCAACGAGGAAAACCTTGCTGAAGGTCCACAATGACACTATGTGGACCATGGAAAAGAAGGCAGTACATCATCGTCCTTCTTGTCTAGTGTACTTTCGATGTTATCGACATAATGAGGGACCATAAGATCTTGTTGCTCGCACGGAACAATTACTTGGTATTCGTGGTTTGCCGTGCAGTGGTTTAAATCCTACTTGGCCGGTAGGAAGCAGAGAATTATATAATGGGAGATTTCTCCGCTTATCAGTCCTATGTTTTTGGCGTACGCAGGGATCCTGTCTTGGTCCCCTATGTTCTGATTTATGTCTTCCGCTCGGTTAATATCATAGTAAGCATGGCAGGGCTTCAAATGTATGCGGATGACACGCAGACTATAGGTTCATCTCCCCCAGTCACACCAAGCGGTGTTTGCTCATGCTGTTTCTAAACTTGAGGCTTGTATTGCAGAAGTGCATGAGTGGATGGTTGCCAATGTTCTCAAGTTAAACGCAGAGAAGATGGTTCTCGTGCACAACTTGCCAAGATTAACCTTACTAGTATAAATGTTGCTGGTGTTAAATCATCTGAGCCCATTAGAAATCTGGGTGCTTTCTTTGACACTGACATGACTATTTCGGCCCAAATAATCTAGCGTTATCTAGTGATAAAAGCTCCAATTTTTCATCTTTGTGAATATTTGAACGTGTGCGGAAATTGCTCACGGAATTAGATGCCACAAAAATGGCATTCCTCTTTCGTGACATCTTGCCTTGACTATTGTAATAGTTTGTTTGGTGGGAATTAGCAAGAACCTGCAGAAAAACTTCAAATTTGCAGCGTACATCCGCAAGATTGATTTTCAGGAAGCGCAAGTTTGACTCCATCACTTCTGACCTCCACTGGCTCCCATCAAACAGCCTTGATTACAAAAATTCTTGCACTCGTGTACAAAGCACTTCAACCGACCGGCTCCATCTGATATCATCGATATGCTTTGAGTTCGGGTAACTCAAAGGCAGGCTAAGATTAACATCATCCTCGATTGTACCGTCTCTTGTTGAGCCAAGAACTCGGTGTGTTTCTTTTGGTGACCGTTCCTTTGCCTGCCTATGCTACCCAATTATGGAATAAGACTCCCTGGCCATATGAAAAAATTGTGAACTTTTACAGTTTACGAACTCCGGAAGAGCCATCCTTTCAGGATGCCTTCATCAGTACTTTTCTTGAGCTTGAGCGCAGTGAACATTATTATGTATTCGGCGCTAGGACATAATTTTTTTTCTGATTGATTGATTGATTGTTTGGAGTGGGAAAAATACTGTAAAGTTTGGTATCGTACTTTTCTTCTTAGATCTAGGGGCAATTTCCCCCTAAAACACGGCCGGCTCCTCCGTTATTTCTGAAAAAAGGTGTAGTTTAAGGACGTTTTAGGGATTTATAGAACTCTATCCTTAAGCTCAAACGGGTCTTCTCCTTTCTTGACGTTCTTTTTAGAGGGAACCTCCAATTTTCAATCAGATTTGTGAAACTAATTCTAGTTTTATTTGGTTTAGAAAGCAATAACATAAAATTTCCTTGTTGCATATACGTTGGTCATGACAACTACCCGGAAAATGAACTTTTGAAAAATATTATTTTCATTTCAATTAAACTGGCACCCTCAACATAATGTCACCAGCTTAAAGAGACACAATGCATTGAAAAATATTCAGACGTAATGAAATGGACCCTTAATGAAATTTACTTCCACAAATTTTAAAGCAAATTTGGGTGTTTACTTTTTCAAAAAAGCAACTAAAACTAAATATTATTTTTCTTGAAAAGCTCACTTCGCTGCCACCAGATGCCACAGACAGCCAAGGAGCTACATTACTGGCAGCATTTTATCAAACTTGAAAGCAATTGTCATCAGCTCACATGACCACTGATTTGTATAATGTTGGTTTTGTCTAATCCCGGCTAATAAATCAATCTTTTACTACAAGCCTGACGCACATGTCTTAATGATTTTTTAATTGTGCCAAAAACACGCCTAAAACCTGTAAAATTTGGGCACGGATGTCCACATTGGTAGTTCCGTGGCAGGACTCTTGGCTGTTTTTACTGATTTTAAACAATGTGTAAAACACCCATTTTTGTTTTCATTTTTTTGGTGGAAGTGATACTCAGTAAGGGTTCATTTCGTTATGCCTGAAGATATTTTTTCATATGCCATTGTGTCCCATTTAAGGAAACTCCGTTTTGAAGAGGTGTGAAACTCGTGTTGTTACGCCCAGAATTAGCAATGATTTATTTCATTTGAGTAAGTATTTATAAATTAGCACTAAAATATTGTAATTATCTCAGTTAACATGATATAAAAATATACCTGGTTCGTGTGCATAACTGGTGTGTGTAAAAGCCAATATAATGGAACCCGAAGATCTCAAAAAAAAGAGCTCAGAAAAGCGGGGACAACTTTCTGTATGGTACCTGGAATTAGTGGATTTCTTAGAATGTGCTTCACTGAACTTCTCTGAATCATAGGTGGCGCACTGCTGCATAATTACACAGTGAGTGAGTAGCTGCTATGACATCCTAAATCTATGCAGTGCATGTGGAATCATAAGAAGGCATTTCCAGATTATGAGGTAATGGACCTATATTTAGCACATGACTCATATAGCGAGGACCAGATCCTTCTAGTATTGTTTTGGAGAGGATATATAAAGCCGTGGTGGAGAGAAGATTAGTCAGAGTTACATACCATCATGCTCCAAGTATTAGCAGAGTTTCCAAGTCATAGTTATTCCAGTTGTTCCAATTTAGTGACAGTGACAGTACAAACATTGTCTTCCTATAGTTGGACATTGTCAATAGTAGTCACAGCCCTCATTTTCGTCCGAATTGTGGGGAGCCGTGTTCGTTTTCCGTCTTTCGTGGCCTCTGAGTTATAAGGATAACAAGCTAACAGCCTTTTGGACTTTATAGTTAGTCGACCTCCGACTTCGGGAGTCATAGGAGCTGGTTTTCTTCAGTCATGACAAGTCGTCCGTGGACAAGTCCCACTACTGGAAAATAGTTAAGTTTGACGCTGGAATATTCGCCAGGACTCTTTGCAACTTCGGCATTTTAATTGTAATCTCGCTGGCACACACCGCGTCGGCGGCACACACCTAATCGTATGTTTTGAATGAGATTTTATTTTAAACACACAATTAAATAAACATTTGTTTTTAAAATTGTAATTCAAAGTTTTTTTGATTTTTTAGGTTTTTTTGTAAGTTTAGTAAGTTTTGAATCCGTAGTTTTGAGGTGTTTTTGGCCCTTGGTCAAGGTGACCGAAACAAAATTGGGGGCTCGTCGGGAATACACTGTAAAAAAAAACATACAGTTAAAATATTTTGAACAAATTGTGATGTGTGTTTTAATTTTGATATCCTGTGCTATATATTGTTATTTGTGAAGGAAGTGTTTATACACTATGGCGTTTTAACGCAGAAGAGTTTGTCAAGATTTACGTGGGAGAAGGGTGATGTGCTCAAAAGCCAGATTTAATGGAATTGGCCGAGTATTATTGGATGGAAGTTAAAGCCTTATATGAGAAAACAGTTTTTTTAATTAAAAACCAGTTTGGATAACACATCTTGTTTGAGTAAGAATTTACTGGCGCGGGTATGTTTGGAAAATTTAGTGGAATTCGATGAGTCAAATAGTGCTTTGAAAAGAAACAGTTTTGAACAGATGCACATGCAATTAGAAATGGCCAAATAACAACATGCAGAGACAGAGAAAGAAAGACAAGATGTGTTGGTTTTAGAAAAGCAAAAGTTAGAAAAGGCAGGAAAGGTCAAGGCCATAGTTGGCTTTTAAGAGCGGGGAAGTTAGGAAGGAAAAACTTGATTAGAAAGGTCACGAAAAACAACACGAACTAGATGAACCAAATTACACAAATGGAACACAAAGAAAAAGATTAAACAGATTTAAATTGGAACAAAAGGAAAAAGAGATAGGTTACAAAGGAGGCAATACTGAAAGTGGCAGAAATTGAAGCCAAAACAAAATTAGAACACGAAAAGTTAGAAAAGGGCACATCAGGCCCCTCACACTCAGGTTTTGATCCCACCAGAAACATCAAATTAGTTCCGACATTTGGGGAAACCGAAGTTGACAAGTATTTTTTTTGTCACTTCGAGAAAGATTGCCGAAAGTAGAAGTGGCTAAGAGCAATGGACAACAGTGCTTCAGACTGTGTTTCTTGGGAAAGCTAGAGAGATCTACTCGTCCCTATCAATTGATCAATGCAGTGATTATGAAGTAGTAAGCAGTCTATTCTTAAGGCGCTAATTGAAGGTTAGTTCCTGAGGCGTATAGGCAAAATTTTCGGAGTGCGAAAAAACGTCATATCAAACTCATGTCGAGTTTGCTAGAGTTCAGGAACAAATGTTGGATAGTGGCTCACTTCCAAGGAAGTAAACAAGACTTCAATCAACTTAGGCAGTTGTTTTTAATTGAGTCAATTCAAACAGATGCAATTCATGCCGAATTAAAAATCATTTGGATGAACGCGATATCAACGATTTGGAAAATGCAGCAACAATAGGCCCAGATTACCCCCTCACACATAAGTTGAGTTCCAGCAATATACGGGTGGGCAATAATAAGTCAAGTCCAGAATTAAACAAGAGTTTGAACCAATAGGCCTTACCAAAGTTGATCATTCCAAGTCATGGGACTATTAAAGAAGGGAAAGGTCAGTCAGTTTTCTCCAGTCGGGGAATAAGGGTCCTTCTAGTGCAAACCAAGTCAGGGAATGGTTTTTTAAGTCAATTTCTTGCACATATTGCTAAGGATTCCGGTCATTTTTATGGCAGCTGTTGGAAGTTTGATGGTAAAGCAGATGGCCCATGAAGCAAAGTCTGCCCCCACAGGGATGGTGCTGTGTCCCTTAGGACCACAAGTTAGTTTCCCAGGCTATTAAACAGAAAGATGTATGCGTCCTGAGAATTCTGGAATACTTTGACCATTTGTTTTGGAGGGTTCAGTGTCGCTTGATGGTGAAAAGTTTGTTCCAAAACTCTAAAGATCATGCTGATACGTGTTGTGCCAGTCAGTAATTTTGGAGGGGTCAATGCCCTTTAGTGAAGTTAGTGCAACAGGTGGGAATGCTTTGATCCAAGGTATATAGGTATGGATATTATTAGTGTCCCTCTTCACAAGTCATTTGAAGTCCTGATTTGGTCCTCAGGTTACAGTCATAGTAGAAGTAAGGCCTAAACTTCCAGTCAAAGGTGTTTCAATGTTTTAGGAATGAATTGGCAGGCGGGAAAGTAAATCCCGAACCAATTGTTACCCACAATCCCTGCACAGAAATAGATGTGGTGAAAGACTAGTGCAGTTTATCCAGCCTGTGCAGCTACTAGGAGTATGGCTAGCAAAGCCATGCTTGAAGCAAATAGTGATAGGAAAGGAAGGAAGACCTTGTTCCCTAATGTAGATTTTAGAGGACACGTTTCATGACAAAATTAGATGACCAGGTCCAACTTCCCTCTTCAGGGGAGATAGGTTCTCCAAAACAAGAATTAGGCCTTGAGCAGTTGCATAGTGGGATAATGATGATGATCCCACTAAGTCCCACAAGTTCCGTTTCTGAATCAGGAGAATGATCCTGGGCACTTAAGAATCTTAGTCAAAGGGCAGTAACCCTGCAGGAGTCTGAGGACGTTTCCCTGTGTGTTTTTACAAACACATTGGTGTGCTGATGAGGAAATGGAGGCCACCTGAGGCTCCGGCCAAATGATGAGTGGAAAGTTGTTTATCAGGTAGTTGTCCCCAAGGTGTATCACAGGGAAGTCATCAGCATTGCCCATGAAATAGTCCTATGGCGGACATTTCGGAGTCAAGAAGACCCATGATAGGATTTTGAACCACTTTTGGTGCCTACACTTCGTAAAGTATGTTTCGGAATACTGTAGATCTTTTCATACTTGGTCAAGTTGTGGGCCAGCCTAATCAGAAAATAACCGCCCGATCCTCTGAAACCGATACCGGCAATCGGAGAGCCATTTAGGAGGGTCCCTAAGTTGACTGTGTGTAGGACCTCTCCTAGGACTAAGTTCGGGTAATCAGTACCTACTTACTATCATGTGTGCCTCTAACCAGGTTCCCTGAAGCATACCCCTTAAGTCATAGTAAGGCTAAAAAACCGTACGTAAAGCTTTGAAGCCAAGGTTTTTTCACTTTGTAGGCCCTCACCCTAATGTCATTCAGTCAATCAGGGGTCAAATTTACAACTGGCCTATTTCAGCAAGTTATGTATGAATTAGGATAAACAGTCTCTGTTCCAGTTGCTTACCTGCCGAGTCCCAAGGAGCCTTGGAAGATTCATCAAACTCTAAAGAATAATGAATTAGGACTTACTGTTTGGAATTTGAAAGGACTGGGACGAGGGAGTTCACTTGTTATTGTTTGCTGCATGGAAAGCAATTCAGGAAACCCTAGGTTTTCAGTCCCTTTGAGTTATTGTTTTTGGGCGAACATGCGCGGTCCCTTGAAACGCCTAAGGAGAAATGCTTGATGAATGAAACTGACACCAACCTTTTGGACTATGTTTCCAAATTCAAGTATAGGCTCAATAGGGGCCAAATGAAATTGCCAGGGAGAATTTGAAGCAAGCCCAGACCAAATATGAAAGAAAGTGGTAATGACCAATATGCCAAGAGTAGGGTCTTTAGGGCAGGAGAACCCAAGTTGTTTTGTTTGTTTCCAATCCCTGGACTTCCACTGCAGGCCAGATAACATGGTCCCTATACAGTATAATCACAAGTAAATGAAGTTACTACTAGTCAAAACGCCAGATAGCCGTAAGAGTAGGCAATTAATGCCATGTAAATATGTTTGAGGAGTAATTAAGTAGAACGTGATGATGGCAGTGCACAACCTGTGCTCTGTAATCTTGCTGACGAAAGTGCACATGATGAAATCAGGAATCTGGAGTTGTAAATAATGCAAACAATGATGACAAGCATCATGACTATCAATCAAGTTGCAAAATTCAGATGTTATCAAGAATTTGGAATACAAAACTAGACCATCTTTCAGAAAACAACAGTGTGAATCAAGGAGTTTGATTCATGACATTGGGAGGAATTTTTCCTGCATGTCCCTAGTAAACCCTGCTGCTTATCTGAGTGTTGAGTGGGTGTTGTGCAACCAATTAAACAGCAATCCATTCCAGAGTAAAATCCCCTTGAAGAAAGAAAATCTCAAGCAAAGAGATAGAGTACTGTTTGAAAATCAAATAATTGAAGCAAGCAAAGTGAATGGAGTTCCCATATATTTTGGTTCCAAAACCTGATGGTTACCTTAGGTTTGTGACAGACCCTTCAGAAGTAATCATGTTCAAAGACTGATTCATTTTCCAATACCTCGTATTGAATGATTGCATTGAAAAAATTGCAAATTTCAAGGAGCGTCCAGCAAGTTTTGGACCCTTTTGAAGGGGTATTGGCAGGTTCCCCTTACAGATCGTGCAAAAGAATTTCAGCATTTTGCACGCCGGATGGGCCTTTTTTCATATCGGGTTAGCCTTCGGTATGAAAACGCACCATCAACCTTCCAAAGAATGGTAATTCATATAGTTTGCTGACATAGAAAGCTGTGAAGCCTATGTTTGATTATTTGATTGTGTACATCCGTCTTGGAACAACACATTGGGGCAGCTCCCTCGCTTGTTTTTCTGAAATTGTCAGAAAACAAACTTACAGTATTTAGTCAAGACGAGTTTTGCCATCAATTCACCTATGTAGGCCATGTAAAGTAGGTCAAGGCACGGTCAAGCCTGGTTAAGGCTAAAGTTTAAGCAATTGAGAAATTACCCACACCTAGTAACCATAAAGAAACTTCAGAGATTCTTAGGTATGGCTGGAATATTACAGGAAGTTTTGTCCACACTTTTCAGATATTGCCAGTCCTTTGACAAATTTGCTAGCCAAAAATGTCAAATTTTTGTTTGGTCACAGGATTTTGAATTAGTTTTCCAGAAAATCAAAGCCCTACTGATTAGTGAACAGTTTCTGATTGCACCAGACTTTGCGAAGCCCATTACAATTTGGCCATAGTGCCAGTGACGTAGGGTGTGGTGGAGTTTCGTATGCAAGAAGGAGAAGACGGAATAGAACACCCTTTTCGTATTTCTCCAAGAAGTTTAACAAGCCCCAAGAAATTACTCCACTATTGAGAAGGAGTTTTCTTGCTCTGATTTTTGGCATGAGGCTTTTTGATGTATATTTTGGGCACCACAGTGCACCCAGTGCTTGTTTTCACAGATCAACAACCCCCTCACCTTCATCCGCAGGATGAAAAACAAGAATAGAGTTAGGAGGTGAGTTTTGACCTTGGCAAGAGTAACACCTCGACATCAGACACATCAAAGGCCAAAGCTAATGTGATGGCTGATGCCCTAATCCAAATTTGTGCAGGGATTAATCAGAAACAAGTAAAGCCTTTTAAAAGGGAAGTGTAACATTGTGAATAAGTTATGTAATGAAGTTTTAAAAATGTTAAAAGCCTTAAATAGGTACGAAAGTTTGCTTTTTCAATCAAACTTTCTTTCTTTAAGGGGGAGGTGTTACAGCCCCAAGTAATTAGCATGATTTATTTTCATTTTGAGTAAGCACATAGTCAAATTAGCACTACATATTGTTAATTAAGTCTAAGTAACCCTGATTAAAATATACTGGTTCGTGTGCATATGGTGGGTGTAAAGCAATAATAATTGAAAGAGAAGATCTCAGAAGAAGCTTCAGAAAGCCGGGAAACTTCTGGAATGTACCTGGACCTTAGTGGGGATTTCATTAGAATGTGCTTCACTGACTTCTCTGAATCATAGGTGGCGCACTGCTGCATAATTACAGTCAGTTAGTAGCTGCTATGAAATCTTAAATCTATGCAGTACATATGGAATAATAGAGGCATTTCCAGATTTTTGTAAAAAAAGGTTAATGGCTAGATTTAGCACATTACTCACTAGAGGGACCAGATCATTATAGTATTGTTTTGGAGAGGATTAATAAAGCCCTGGTGAGAGCAGATGAGTCAGAGTACATACCATCATGCTCCAAGGTGTCTTAGCAGGGTTTCCAAGCATAGTGACGTCCAGTTGTTCCAAGTTAATGGACAGTGACAAGTAAACTTGTCTTTCCTATAGTGGACATTGTCCAAGTAGTCCCAGCTCCATCAGTTTTCGTCGATTGTGTAGCCGTCTTCTGTTTCCGTATTTCGTGGCCTCTGAGTTATCCAAGGGTAAACAAGCTACAGCACTAGTGGACTTTATATTTAGTCGACCTCCGAGCTTCGGGAGTCATTCGGAGCTGGTTTTTTCTTCAGTCCGGACAAGTCGTCCGTGGACAAGTCCCACTACTGGAAATAGTTAAGTTTTACGCTGGAATATTCGCCATCCGCGCCAGGACTCTTTGCAATTTCGGCATCGTAATTGTAATCTCGCTGCAGCCCGCTTCGCGGCACCCACCAGGTAGTAATTTAGTAAGTTTCATAAATTAAACAACTTTATTATATAAATCTTGTTATATTTGATACCCAATCGATGTTTGAATGAGATAGATTTAAACACACAATTAAATAAATACTTTTGTTTTTAAAATTTTGTAACAAGGTTCACAGGTATTGTCTAGTTATTCGGGAGTTTGAATCCGTAGTTTTGAGGTGGTTTGGCCTGGGTCCAAGGTGACCGTAACAGTGTTTTACTGTTTATTCCCAACCTCAGAATACCGGTCATCTGAACCTATAAATCCAGCCAGCCAGATTCTTGACAATTTCCCGTTGATTATAAAAAGCAAATTTAGATTGAGACAGCTTTTCCCAAAAGAATCACTTGTTGCATATATTGCAAAATATGACATCTAATTTGTAATCATCGCATCTACAGATAGGAAGAGACCTACTTGTAATTTTTGACTGTTTTGCAATGGCTGGTGCCTGACAAGTAATATCCATGCACTGTGTCATCATTATTTGTGCATATAATTGTGCTCTGAGTGGTTCGTTAATACGCTAAATGGTGAATTTCTACCAGATTCCCAATGTCCAAATTTTGACACAATTTCATATGTGGGTAGTATTGCGTGCAAGCATGGTGCAAGTAATACCCATGCACTGTGTCATTATTTGTGCATATTAATGAGCTCATTGTGGGAGGCGTGGCCTAGCGGTTCGGGTGCTTTGCCTCTTGGCGCAATTTAACCATCAAACTCCCGGGTTCGAATCCCGGTGGTCGTGGCACTTGCTTGGGATTTATTCGGGTCACTTCAATTTCTGGATTTGGATCTGTATACCAGCTATTGATTAAATACAATACCGCTCTCCTCCATGGTTCACTTGAATTGGCAAATGGATCAGAAAGCCTCCCTTTCTTCGGAGGGGACGTTAAGAAGGCCGTCGGTCCCGTGTACAGAGAGTCACACTGTACATGTACATCGCGGCAGTGTCGAATAAAGTAGGGTGTAAACCCCTGACTGTTCCCAATCCGCACGCCCCGCCCCAAATAGCGGGCCATGTAGCGAGCGTCTGTATCATGGATACACGCGGGCCCCGGATCAGCACACTAGCTGAACCAATCCTTACACTAACCACAAAGCCTTACCAATGAACTTGTGGGATTCGTCGAGCAAACCAAAAAAAAGAGCTCATTTGCATACTTTTTCGATTGCTCTTACGCAAAGGGTCATATTTCTACCAGATCCCAGTGTCCACCACTTGCGAATTTTGTATGCTGGTAGTTCGTTCGTATAATGGTTTTAGGTGTCATGATTGGGGTGTTTGAGCTGGTTTCCTGGACGCGTTCAGCCCTTATTACACTGCGTTGTGGTTTTCGCCTTCCCTGTACAAAACTCCTATCAAATTTTTTGCAATTGTAGAAAAAGGCCTGACAGACTGAACAAAGCGCTCTGCCTGATTTGACTTATTGAACTCGCTAGTGGAAGCATGGAAACATAGGCCAGGTGAAAATTGGCCAGGTGAGAGTGAACTCTCGCCATTTTTTAGTTTTTATTCGAGGGGTGCTCCACTCCTATAGATATGATGACTGATTTATATCAACGTGTGAACGAATGAAATGCAGTTGGGTAGACGCGCCTGCCCAAGGCTAGAGCCTCGTGTTGTAGGACGTATCTTAATACGGACTCTCCTAACATAAAGTTGGCTTTACCCATCCCAATATCCCAATCTTTTTTCACACAATACTTTTCCTAATGAAAATCTTGCATTAAATGACTTGGTAATGGAAGGACACTACAAATATACATGAAAAAGTCATTAATAGCAAGATTGCCATAAACGAAAAGTATTTTTGTTGATCAAAATATAAGAATGAAATTGGGAATCTTTATTATATCTATTTATTACTTTCCCTAAGATGGCCAGCGAACGTAAGTGTTGAAAACGGATGTGCGCTTTGCCCGATTCGAACCGGCGACCTCCGTATTATAGCACGTCGCTCTTGGTCAACCTGACTAACAATCCAGGGGTGGAAATCGATAGAAATCTATACGTGTTCGGTCCGAAAGGTGTCCAGCGCTTTCCTAGCGAGATAACATCAGAACGGAAACCTTTTATATGGGGCCTAAACAAAAGTCTTGGTGCAAAGTCGTGCTTTTATTTACGCTTTTGAAACATATCGATCGTAGTTTTCAGGGCTATAGCTTATCTGGGACTTACTGTAAACATTGCCGTACTAAATGCAAATGCCATCGTGTAATTTTAAATATAGAGAGATGTTCAGATTTTTTGACACTGTACAGGATTAAACTTAACAAGCGATTAAATGTCTAAACTACGATTAATTTAATCAGGGATCCTAATAAATCGCAATTAATAAACCTCTCCTCAATTTCAACCTTCTACCTCTCTAAAAGGAAAGATCAATCTCACGGTCGCTGATTTACTATAACTGGATGTTTTTTGGAGGTTTTAACACCGCAATTCATATGCCCGCCAAAATGGCCGGTTCAAATTAATGGAGAGTTCTTGCATATTTCCATGGGTGGATTTGATGTGGGTTCAATCCTTTCATTTGGCATGTGGAGACTCGGCCCTTTTGTCCCATATACCATTACAAAATAATAATTGTAACGGCACAGAAACTGGAAATTGGTTCATTCATTTCTTACACAATGGGTCTGTTAGTCGGCTATAACAGATACACGGTGATGTCAAGGAACCCATAGTCCCGCTTTGGCGCTTATATCTTAATAAGATAAAACTTTTGTTTTTCTTTTTTCAGGTTTTAATCTACAGGTACGGGTGTTGGATTTTTTTTTGTTTTAGTTAGGGATCAATCAATGTTATGATTTTAAATTAATCTCTAATTGCATTAAAATTAACATCATATTAGAGTTGAATTTAAATCTATTACGATTGAATATAAGGACACATAGGCATTAATTTTAAATCTCTATTTTGATTGTTCCCTACTACAACTCCCAACAATTAACTTTTATATTCCTGAACTTTATGGGTGTGCTGTACTTCTCCTGAGAAGCGATTAAAAGCTCATAAATCTTGAATCAGCTCAACTCATTCCAACTATAACATATACATGAGGGCCTGCATGGTTCACAGTCCCTCCTGGAATTGTGTTGTAGATGTGAAGTACCTGTAAAGTAGCCGCAGAATAGTGCTGCGCCGAATACCGGGCTATGCCGAAAAAACGCCCGTCATTGGCAGATGCCTTGCCGTACGGCAGGGGTACTCCGAAACACCAGTGGCGTTTCGGCAATAATTCATGCCGAAAATGCGGGCTACGTCATTCCCACTGGGCCGTACGGCAGGGGTTCTTGTCGAAACAATGGTTATCCCAGTAGTTCGGCCCAGTAGGGATCCTTATCACAGGCGTGCGCGTTGTTGAATGTTGTAAGTTCTTTGTCCAATGGCTGTAACTTACATGTGATGACCACGAAATACGTATTCCAGTGGACTCAGCTCGTACGACAGGCCTAATATTAGCTTTAAACTAATAATTTTTAGGGTCCTTTCATTATTTACACGGGAGGGGACCGGAGAAATTGGGGGGGAAAAGATGTGTTTTGGAAAATTGCATACCATCATTGAAAAGTTACCTATGCCTATTGCTAGAACTCCCTACACCCACCCACACACTCAATTTAGGTAGAAAAAAAAACATCCATATTATTAAGGCCTACTGCAGATATGCAGATAGGTGCTTGGTTTAACTGAATCAAAAAAAAATGAAAATCACATATTAAACCCCCTATTTGTCAAGTAAAAATCACATATGTCTAATCCCAATGTTTGTACTCAGCGTGCCAACTAATAACCCAACCCCTACCCTAATTCCTCCTAACCCTTATCTTAACCCTAGGTCCTATAGGCCCTAAAACCCAACCCTAAACCTAACCCTGTTGTCAACCGGCCTAATAGGTAGTGCCCTCCTAATCAATAAAGGGGACTTTTGATTAGGGACCATATGTATATCAATGCATATCCGTATACATTGTTTCCGATTTCGGCTACCTTGGTAAAATAACGCGGGAATGCTTCATGGGTCTAGGCCTATGTGGGTGCTTTAGGTGATAGAATCGGAGGCTTTACAAGATCTGATCTGCGTCTACTATTACATACTGATTGTTCCTAAAATGGTCCAAAAGAATGATTTTTAATGAGTTCAGTCGTTGTAAATGTGTCCATAAAAATCACGAGAAAAAACTGCGTAAGACCCGTGCTCTACACAATAACAGCACGTTATTTTCCACTTCCCTTCTCCTCCGCCGTGCCCCGGTACTTCGGCACTCTGCGAATTAGGGGGGTAAATTCTGCACCGGTATTTCGGCGTGCATCCGGTTTTCGGCACAACATAGCCACCCGCATGTCACCACATTCCCGGCCGTAAAAAAGTCCACCTATGTACACCACACGCAAGCCCGTAGTACCTTAACCACTGTCACTCACCAACCACCATGCGGGAGCCAAGCTCGTGTAATTATTTTAGTACCCATATCCATTATTTAACATTTGAATCACCTTTGTTATATATAGTTTTCACACAAAATGTCAAATAAAGGGATTTGTTGGTGATGCTAACTCAATGCTACTAAACTTGAAATGGTCAGAGGTACGTCACTACTGGTGGCCTATAATGGCGCCGAATTTGGGCTGACTAGCTGGCCGTAATCTCATAATTTCTTCTTACCCAGAATAAGAAAAACTTTTACACGGTTTCCAGATATCATTTTAAAGTAATGTTATGCTCAATATCTTACCAAATATTGACAGCATTTGCGATTTCAGATTTGTACTATCACAAAATTATGAACTGAAAATGACAAAATTATACAAATGAAACAACATGAATTTGAATCATGGCAACGAAAAAGTCTACAGCTGCTTGGAAGATCTCATTATCACGATTATGTTTATATTGTTAGAGAGACCACGCATACAACAACACAATTGCATCGCCGGTTTGAATTCTTTTTCTCTCAATTGGTATTTTATTTCTCACTAACACTATAATACGTAAAACATCACTATTACATTACTTCTAAAGACGTACACCATTATGCACTTTTTTAACTTATAACCACCAAGAAGTACATGGCTGTGCGTTGGCGTTTTCAGTTTTCAAGTATAAAGCGCTTACTATTATCACTGAGTGTCATATATTAAAATGAACCCCTTTGTATACACCAAGTACCACTAACGTCTTTTTCAAAACAGCAGTGTCATTGGAATTCCAATGCCTTTAAAATGCCTTAAAAATTAACCTTATTAAACATGGTTCATATATTAGACTGAACCTTTATCCTCAAGTGATTCCTGACGTATGTTTCAGCCAACAAACCGTCTAAGTAAATTTATCCCGGGATTTTTTTACGAGTTTTAACTCTAAAACCGGGCTCTTAACACAAAAGTAAACCGACACTAGAAAAAATACAAAACCAATATAAACTGACTTGCAACTTTTACAACACTTTAAAAACTGGAACTCTAAAAAACCAAAATTATTCACAACTGTATACTCACCATGATAGCGGATGCAATTGATCCTCGATCTGTTTAATAGTATCAATGCTATATTTCTGTTATAGGAAAAAATATACCTACATAAAACGATGAACAAAGGATTTGTGATAAACTGTTTATTGGAAATGTTTTCTAAACCGTCACACCATCACAGTGGAAAACTTAAAGGTGCATTTCGTGACCTCAGCCTTTTAATTGCTGTTTTTGGTTACTAGATATAATCAAGAAAAGGTTAATTTCTAAATTTTTCGGTTGATTCTGACGGTGCTTTTTGATTTTATAAGCGAAATGTTCGTATGCACGTTGCCCTATAGGACACTGGTTGTAATTCGTAATTACCGACAGGAATACCAAATTATCAAATACCCCTAGAGTAGTCGATCAGCTACAAGGTAAGATTAGAACACGGCTAAGGCGGTGACACTGTGTACAATGCCCATACAGACAATTTCGAATATCGATAGTGATAGCGCGCAGCCACCATTTTCGATACGCTACCTAATTATTTTTCATACACGTATTTTCATGACGTAACGGGGAATGACTTGCGTCAAGAGCGCCACGGACGACTGACGAACTATAAGCTACAGATTTCGTGCAGATTTCATGCAGATCATTGTGCAGTACGCATCCATTCCCTTGATCGAGTGTCTATCCCGATTTATTTAGGATCCCTGACACGGCTCCACATATCAAATCTTAATTTCTTTTGATATAAGTCTGGGGACGAGGCTGTGGATCACGAAACTTTTCTTTTAAGATCATTTACTTTTTCTTCATTCAGTTAACAAAAAGTTATGATTTTTTTAATGATGTTTTTTTCTAATTGACGTGATATTTTTTTTTATATTGACGCATGAACATTGCAATTATATTTTTACTTTTTCTTTAGATGGTTAAGGAGAGCACCTACATGTCAACTGTGGTACACCATGCATAAAAATTGATATTACCATTTAAGTCTAATTGTTAATCTCACTTTTCAACAACAACTTTCAAACTTTACTACAACACGTAGCATAGGTGTAATAAATCTAACCACTAACACTTACAAAAACTCTAAACTCCAATCTATTATCCCGAACTATTAAACGAAAGACAAGAAGTTTGGGACAATTATACGACCTCCCTTGTAGAAAATGTTTCAATATTTTATAAAACAAAATAAATCATAGAAAGTTCAATAATTAATTTTAAAGTTTTGTATATTTTTAAAACCTTGAATGCACAAAAAGCCCCAATACTTTGGCTTTTGTGTAAATTTATAAACTTTGCCATCTTTTTTGCACATAATTAATCAAAATAGAGGTAGATAGTTCTAACATAATCAGGTTTTCAAACCTTAACAGTCTGAAGCATTTGTTGTTATCTGAGTATGTTTGTCAAAATATAAGGAAGACGAAATTCATAATAAATCCGTTAGCACTTTTGTCATGTATATTACATGAGTATTGCGCAGACTATGGAATGCGTTTACCAAGTTAAAAAAATACAGCAAGTAAACTTGCGTCATCCCCCTGGCAAGATGGCAGTCTGGAATATGTCCTCAGATGACCTTTGATCTTGGTCCATGACCTTTGCCATCATCCACATATGAATGAACCCCTATTGCACCATAACCCCCAAGTCTGGTTTAAAGCGGACTTAAACTTTTCGAACAAGACGTGAAAAACCAAATCTAACCAAACTGGAACACACATACACACACATACATACACATACAACATGACCTCAGATGACCTTTTACCTTGGTCTATGACCTTTGAAATAAATAATTTTAAAAGAAATAAATAAGCATCAATTATATTGCCATATAAGGGACAGGTCACAAGAAACAACACATAAAACGGACAAGAATATCTGTCAGACGGCCAACAGGATGTGGTCTCTTCGAAAAAATATAAAATATGCATCCCTAAGGAAAAAGCAATGACCTTTCTTTATGAATGCACTCTGTACCCAAGAGTGTTGGTTGGGTTTTAAATAGTAATTATAGGACTTAAAGAGATACTGGCAAATAAAATTGTTTTTTTAATGGTAGTAAAGCTTTATATATTAGCCCTCAACTGAAATAATTAAGCCCAAATCAATGCCCTTATGGGTAAACAGAATGATTTTATAATAAAACCACTCCGGAGTGGTTTTATTCAGTAGACCGTAGATGATGGTGTTAAACACAAGTAAACACGCGCCGGAGTTGATTCCCTTGGTATTCACCCTGTTTGTCCGCTCTGTGACCTTTGTGGGTTTTTTTTTTATCAATGAGTACAATAAACACATGTAATAAACACATTTCTTGAAGTTATGACAAGCCCACAATAAAGCTCTTTATGTTTTATGGTTTAATATTTTGTGCATAAAATATATATCTGTATTCTTCCAAGGTCCTACGCTATCCATATAGACTACCATTTCAGAGCAAATTAAAGGAATTTCACATCTTGTTAGGAATATCACAAGAATACCTGTATTGAATAATATTAAAAGGTATCCACTACTTCATAAATCTACAAGGATCTTTCTTTTTTAGTTACTCATAAGCTCAAAAATATGTCCCTCTAATTTTGAGGAGTGAACAGCCAGTCCTCACAGACCACGTACGGCAGAAGCCCTTCTGACTCAGTATCCATGATTTCCAGAGCGTCGGTCAGCTTGTTTAAGATTGGTTTACCCTGCCAATACAAATTAAAGAGAGAAACAAAAGAAATTTAAAAATGGAAGTCCACCTTTGTACTTAAACATTTAGGTAAAAACCATTGGTTTAAAACTTGCAATTTAAAACGATTATATGGTTCAACTGTGAAGATTTACGTCCTAACACCAGAGTGAAAAAAATACTTTTTCCGGACTTTGGGCTACTTCTAACCCAGATTCGCTTCAGAGGTTTCATTGTTTTAGCGAAACAGAACCATTGCTAACAGCTACCGAGACCGAGATTACATAGTCAATTCTGGCCGGAACCTGTCTTTGACCCTGCCCACAAAATTGTACTGACTGCATGTCACTACAGGCCAATCTTTACTGCTAAAATCCTAAGCGTGAGAGGCCCAGGGGATTGCCTAGCACGAGTCCCTGAAATGTGTTTTAAACCCAACTCTGATCAGGGAAATAACTAATTCTGTGAGCAAGCTGCAAACAGTGATTTATAACTTCATACCAATCAATAACTTTTCCCCAAAGCTGTGATATTTCTTTCTGATGAAACCCTTTATCAACACTTCATTATGGGGAAACATGAAGTAGTTGCTCAAGCTTGAGCGAGTAATACCTTAATGCAGATCATAAAAGGATCGGTTTTACAAAAAATATTCACCCAGGACAGAAAAAAAAGTAAGAAAAAAACTTTGACAGAGAATGCTTTATTGGTGTGATTTTGTTCACAAGTAGAGGTTAACACTTTTATTCAAACTTTTCTGCATATTTTGGAAATTATTTTTCATAAATCAAAAGTTTTTTTGACTTTCATCATTTATTAAATTGCTTTAGTTTACACATTCTGAGAAAAAGATTAACCCCATCGGTACTAATGCACCAGCCGATTTGATTGGATATTCAGAGGGCTATGTGATGTAATGAACCAATCAGAGACATGGTAAGAAAAATTTAAAGGTGCATCGAAGGTCCGTCTGGATTGGTTACTCAAGATGGTATAAAATGTTATATTATTTAACAAGCCAATCCGAAATACCGTTAAGAAAGGTGATGGTCCATTAAGGTAAACATTAACCACCTTTCAGAGCTCAAGCATTTGTTTCAGGATTGTGTACTTGTGTGGTTCACTTCCCTTTGGTGTTATGGCAGGTGTTCTAGCATTTGGAATAGTGTTCCTAATCATTCATTATTAATATAATGTGAATTGCTCCTTTAGCTTCCCGCTCACCCCGTTACTCTAAATGTAAACGAGTGAAAATTCACTCCCCAAAAGAGTGAAACTCTTGTAAACCACTCCAAAATGGGTGGTTTGTATTTTAAAAGAGCGAATTTCCACTCAAAAAGAGTGAAAATCACTCCAATAAGAGTGGATTTCCACTCGTATTTGTGTTGTCCTTCGTTTAACTCCTCAAAAGGTGTTGTCCTTCGTTTTAACTCCTCAAACAAGTGAAATCCTTTCTTTTTTTGAGTGATTTTCAATCTTTTTTCAGTGCAAATTCGTTCTTTTTAAATACAAACCACTCATTTTGGAGTGGTTTACAAATGAAGAGTTTCACTCTTTTGTTAGTGAAATTTTCACTCGTTTACATGCGAATAGTTTTGGTGTCACCTATTATATCGTTATTTACCTTGATGTTGAAGGATGTATTGATGAGTATTTCGTATCCTCCGTTCCGCTTCCCTATTTCTTGTAATAATGCATAGAACCACGGTTCAGCTTCTTTAGTCACTGTCTGTAATCTGTGAAATAATAATAAGAATTTTATACTAGACGACACAGTCGTATAATTTTAAATAGATATCTCCGCCGGTATCTAGCCGCGAATATGGCCCGTTTCTCTCTGGAGTTAATGACGACGGTACATTACCAAGGGCCATACAGATCTACTAAGTTTGAACCTCGACGCTTCTTCAGTTTTAGAATCAGACGTGTTCAAGAGTTAAAATTATTTGGGCCCTGAGCTACAAGTGTATCATGTTTAGGCTCCATCACTACTACGGTTTTTCAACGACATCTGTTATGCAGTTTCTTTGTGCTGAAACTACATTTTTACAATGCATGTTAGATTTCATATCTTGGTGTATAACTATTGTTCACCATATTCCTTATGCTGTTTTATGCATTTATTTCTCTATGTAACACAGGAATTTCTAGAAACCGAAGCTATAAATTACCAGTTACAATTCCAAAATGAAAAATTTGTTAATGGTCGCCAAATTCGGAAACCTTTACGCCTCCCCTTATCCTCAAACTAGTCCTTCAAAATTGATGACAAAATTCCAAAAGTTGATTACAGTATTTATATTTCTTTGATGTATTTCCATTGCAGTTTTGGCATTAAGTTTGAGAAATTAAATTCGGTTTTACCTGAATATTTTTAATTTTCTTTTTTGGTAAAAATCAGGCCGAAGCACACCTGAACGGTGTATTTGTGTGTGCTTCCTATCCTTCTATAGGTATCTCTGAGAATATCAATTAGTCAAAAAAGGTGTCTTATTTGACTAATTAAATATTAGCCATGCACATTATTTTTTTTTATAATCCACAAAATAGTGCTAAAAAGTGGTTTGAATTAAAAAGAATGTTTTTTAAACATTTTCAGATTAAATTTCATAATTGCAAATATTTCTACAACTTGAAAATTTGGACTTTTTAATTTTAATTACAAAATTCGTCAAATGACTAATTAGCAAATGACCAATGTGCACTTAAATTCATCATTTTTGTGCTTGACAAACTAATTCTAGTCATTTGATGAGTCTAAAGTCGTCTTTAATTAGTCAAATTGTCATTTGACAAATTAAAATTCATCAGTCATGAATTTGTCATTTTAAATTGTAAATTTAGAGGTAATGAACATATGTTGTAATCATGAAAACTAGTTTAAAATATGGGAAGGTTATCTTCCAGCAAAGCAAACATGTTTCCAGCATTGAAGTACATATTATGAATGATAAAACAATTGATTTGCATGACTAATTTTTAATTAGTCAAATAAGACAATTTTTTTGACTAATTAATATTCTCAGTGATATTCATCCCAGATATTAGCAGAATGAGCATTTTGCTGAAGAATAAAAAGCTATTAATACAAAGCTCAAATATTGCAGTACATTCAACCATGAATGCTTTAATTGCATGTTCATTTACCGATATTGCATTACTATCTCTCCAAGAGATTTCTTGCAATATTGCAATAAATGTTGTATAATTTAATGTTCATTTGGTGTTTGTTTCTTTGGATGTACAAAATTTATGATTTCTTGGATAAACTTTACTTACAGTTCATAAGTATTAACACTTTCCATGTGTCTGTTGATCAAACATTGCCAACCCAGACAAACAAATTGAAAAACAGAGACAGCCATCCGACTAGCGAATGACTTTTATTTGAGGTACTGTAATTTTCAGGTACTACTTTTGTACATCCTTATATCGCAAAAGTAGGAAGACCAAGAAACCTGGAATTGGAAAACCAAGAAATTATATTCCTCCGGTTCCCGACTTTCGTGATAGGGTATACAGGAGTACCAGAAAGGAAGAAGCGTCCTATCTCAAAGAACTAATTCCGGCAGACATGCTATACTTTCGTACCTTGCTGTATTATCAAAGTGACAAACGGCTGGGAACATCTTGCGACACTCATCTTTCATTGTTGGCGCAAAGGACATGTAGGGTGATCGAGGTAAAAAGTTACTGGGGTCCTTGTCATCTGTGAACTGGCTTGCTGCCTCACACGGAGCAACTGCGTCACTGAAACGGTCGTCCCGGTCGTACAGATCTTTAAGAACAAAAATGAAAGACAAAGGTAACATACCCATAATCATTCGCAACTTTTAAACCTTTATACCATGTAATGAGTAAGATAATATTCATCAACCGTCTGGGATTTGAATTGAACGTAGGTCTTAACGATCTCCAGACATATTCAAAACCAACATAGTCTGCAGGTGAAGAGTTCAAACCTCTTCCCATTCCTAACAGCTTAAATAGGTATGATGTATCACAACAGAAGAACATGTTTTATCATAACTTCGTAATTATGGGTGTAGGACTTTATAAAAGTATACATTTCTGAACTGGATCCCAGAAATCTTCTTAAAAAATAATGAAAATTATCAAAACCGTGACATTTCACCATTTTGAATGATCTTTTTTTATAACACTAACAATTCTTATTTGATGATTTTATCACACTGAGATAAATATCAAAGGACACTTTACCATTTAAAAAAAATAAACATTTTAAAACTACGAAAACCTTCCCGGGATAAGTAAATGTCGCTAAAATATTTTGCTTTCTAGTTGGTGGTTTGAGAATTGAAACCCTGAAACCCGGCCTGAAACAATACCCTTTTAATATGCAGTTTGATTAACTCTGTATTGATATTACTAGGTAAGCTGAGAGTAATTAAAAGAACCTCGTTCGTAACTTTGTCGACAATCTATATATATACGTCATCGGCATTGGCCGTGCAAATGCACAGAACGTTTGACAAAGTAGGTCTGTTACGACTTACCCAAATGAGCTTCGTGTGAAAGAATCCGATCGCTGTCCTTCCTTCCTTTGAATATTTTCACGGCAGATTCATCTGTTACTGATGGACAGGCAGGCCGGTAGAATTGCCGCCTTTTCAATTTGTTGATTTTTGCTAACTGCTCTGCTTTGTCGGGATACGCCAGCAGTGACCTATGGCCCAAGGCACGGGGTCCGAACTGAAATAAAGGCGTAGGTAAGATAAAATCTTAAAATAAAGTTCTTTCAATAAAGTTCTTTCTTCACTAAGCACTGAAGCGACACAATCAAAAATCCCTTTGCACAGTGTTAGATTGTCCAAAGAGCAAGGAAATGGTCCCCTGATAGAAAATATATTTCTAAATACGCGGTCCCTCAATGAAATATGGTGCATTGTGTTCCCTCTCCTTCACGTGGAAAAATAGAATGATTTTGCATCGTTGCCGACCTATTTTTTGCGTACAACACGGAACGGATTCACAATTGCTCGCACATGCCATACATCAAAATGCGGTGTATGTTGAGTTACGGCTTACCCGGGATTGAGCGGGACACATGGTTGGTCGGGCCCCACTCCCATGACCAGGGATATCACGCTACGGCGGTGTCGCTAGCCCGGCCAGCAATTTCGTGCCCAGTCTTCGTTTGATGATGTCATTGCTGCATCCGGGACTTAGTGCATTTTTCTCACTCAGTGCATTGGTTTTTTTTTGTGTTTGGTGGCGTTATGGTTAAGAACTTTCTGGACATTTAGAAAAAAGTAGCTGTAGTAAGCCTCTTTCAGTTCACCTACCTCGGCTCGTCCTCGCACGACGCCAACGATGTGATGTTGCATTAGCAAGTCGGCTACCTCAGACACAGTGACTTTGCGAGCGCCCCTCTCCTTAGCCGTGGGGTCAACCAAATGCTTGTCAAACAGCGGCAAACCAATGTACTGTAATGGCGTAAACGTCTTTGGTCTAATATGAATATAAAAATATATGAGTTGTTAGGTGACAGGTCCTATGTATAGGATGCCTCATAGATTTCAGACAAATCATTCTTTAGCAAGAATAATAGGCCTAACTTATCCCACAAAAGGTCAATAGGTATTAACCATTGTTATATCATTAAACGAAATTCTAGAAACAAGGCAAGGAGCACGGCCAGAAATGTATCAATAACACACGAACGCACACACAATTATACATACCCACCTACACACACACAAATACACACACATACACATACAAACACACATAAATACCTCGGCTGAATGCAAGACCAACGTAAGTGCATTTTGACTAATTTTACAGGAAGAATATTTTGTGTTTCTATTGGCTTCTATAGCTGGTGTGTCCATAATTATATATAGTAGATAATAATAGAATAGGAAATGTATTTGTATGATATAAATGAAATAATTTCTCCTAGATAAACGTAATTAAATATTTATTTTCAAAAGTAGAGAACATATGCGTGAAAACATTTTCTTGTTAATGCAAGACTAAACATCTGTCCCTTTCCAGTGCAAGACAAACGTAAGTGTAGCACTAATGTTGGTCTTGCACTGAAAAGAGGCAAACATATTTAATGCAAGACCAACGTAAGTGCCGCTTATCTTGGTCTTGGACTGAAACGCAAAACAAACGCAAGTGGTACTTACGTTGGCCTTGCAAAATGAATTGCACATACGATACCTTCTTTTAATTGTTTTAATCACTAAAATATTTTGAACACATAAATTGTGCGTATAAGCCTCCTGCTTCAAAATCCACCAATAACACAATTTGGTAAAAAATGTAACTTACGTTAAGGCACTATCAGTGATTCGCTAAATCAGAAAATCGCAAAAAATCATCAAAAGTCATATTTTGCATTTTTGTAACAAGTATAGGTATCCTAACATACCCTGCAAGTGATAAGTTTAAACGCAACCTAATAAGGACAGAATCGGATATTTCCGTCATTACTGTCCGAACGGACACTTACTACAACACGTATTTGAATAGGGATTTATATCTTTGAACACTGCTGTTTTCTTCCTTTTCTATCAATTTTTCAGTTGGAAAATATACCTTATGAAAATCCTACAGACTTATCCTTCGCTTTTAAGCTATTTTGCGAATTTCAAATATTTGTTATCTTTCGGATGAATCACTTACAGTGTCTGTAGTCTGTATCAGCGGACATATATACATGCATGCACAAAAACAATCACGGCACACAAAAGCGCATCAAGGACGATTGGATATAATCGTCATGCAAACAAAATGCAATTCTTACGGTTCAACCAGCCAGCAAGCACCAAGCGAGATCACGGGATCTCCGCCAGCACACGGCGTGAACGGGTAGTCCAAACTTATCCCACGATTAATTGGGTCAGCACAATTCTTCAATGAAAAAAAAAACAAAACAAACAGATCAGGAAAAATGTGGAAAAATATATAGTAAATGAATTTCAAGCAAAAATACGAAATCCTCAAAAACGGCGGCAACGGATAGATTGGGATTACATGGAGCCATAAAAGCAGAAAAAAAATTTCTCTACACCATGAACCTTTAATAGCGATTGGAATGGTCCTAGTTTCAAGTCGAACTCCAATTGTCATTTTCTGTCTTTTTTACCAGTCATGTTCAGTCGAAAAGAGATCTTCATTTGAATAGTACATACATCGCAAATCGTCAACCCTTAGGCAAAATAACAAAAACTCTGTTCGGTATTTTCGTCCGTTTCAGTTGTGCAACATTAAGCCATGAATTAAAACACATTCGAAGATGTTTATTATAAAACTGGTTTACCACGCAAACACACCATAAACAGCCTTGTTAATTTAAGGCGAAGGTTACACATGTGAAAGCAATACCCCAAAATGTAAAAATCCCAGTTTGTCCAAAACTGAGGGCCACCCTTATGCTCAAATGCTGCCCCTTACGCTAAGGAATTTCTGTGGTGACACTTACCAGTCCGCACCCACCAGTAACAACAATACCATCAATGGGAGGGTGTCCTTGTAGACAGGTATTCTCCAGGTGCTTGCTATCACATTGATGGTGTCGACACAAAGATGTATTGACTGGTCGCAGCTACATCACGCGCAATCGAAGTGTCTTGAATCGGATAACTATCCTAAATAGAAAATAAGGTTAACAATGTTCAAAATAAGGTTAACCAACATGTCAAATAAGTTACAAATGTCAAATAAGGTTAACAAATGTCAAATAAGGTTAACAAATGTCCAAATAATAAAGGGTGAATTATCATATTTCCCGATGTGGAGAATTGGGTATGATTGTCAAAACACATCAGTTTGATCTTATTCCAAAAGAGTCAAATATTTCAAATTTGCCGAAAGCTTAAAAGAGACATGAGGGAGGATTTCCAGGAGAAAGAAGCGCCCCATTTTTTCGAACCGGGTTTTTTTACATAGTGGAATGCTTTCCAATGTATTAGATCAAATCTGAAGGTGAATAAGCCGAAAATACGCTCGTCTTTAGAAATAAGTGATGATGATGTAGTACTTTCTGTCGTGCACGACGAAGTCAAAGCACGGGTGTGTTTATGGGACAGTTACGATTAGTCAGGCAAGTTCAAACAAGTTGCGTTTTCGTTTTAATTGTTTGTCCAATAAACCTTGAAACGTTCTTGGTTAGGTGGTCTACAATCGTCCTGTTCATTTAGAGAAAATTGTATCCTATAAAAAAATCTCCTCATATCACTTATACGTATGGGATAGGTCTGTAGCATTCTCATAAGGTATATTTTTGTCTACCATAAAAGGATGAAAACGTTAGTGTTCAAGATATAAATCTCCCTCTCAACGATGTTGTAGTGAGTAGTTGTCCGTATGACAGAATTGAACTAAAATATCCTATGTTGTCCTTATTTGGCTCTATACCTCTTGATTTTTTTTATAATGATAAAGAGAATCTCTAATCGTAATTAGCCCGACTTGTAAAAGTAAAGTCGTGTCTTATTCACTTTTTCTTTCGCTCAAGGTCCACAAGAAAATCTTTGTGGGACATTCCATTTGCCAATAAACAGGGCCAGAAAAAATGAATACACTACAGTGCACATCATTATGAAACTATTGATTATCAGTCAGTGTCATGAATTGATTCAAACCAGTCACCTGTAATTTTATTACTCTCTGATAAAATCAGTGGTATCACAAATGATGTATCATCAACCCAAATATTGAATGCTTTCTGGTCCATCCTTGTAGATTGACACAATAACATCAATTTATTTGCATTTCGTGAGGACCTTTAAGAGCAAAAATTTGATAAACATTTTGCTTTGACATATTTCCAAAGATCATGGTCGGAATATCATAGAAAGTACTAATATTACACTTTTAACATTTGCCCTACAGCTTGATAAAAAAACACACACAAATTCAAATGACAAAGATACATGTCGTAAGAGTTACATTTACCAAAACAATACCTGCGGCCGAGGTTGTAGTAAACCGCTTTTTGCCAGAGTATCACTTTGTAGAGGTCCTCCATAATGGGAAACCACTCTTTCCTTGGTTG
>JAMKCH010030004.1:0-16969 GCA_023653785.1 Ophioderma brevispina
CAAGTCGAATCTGAAACCATTGTCATAGATGTTGCTATTGAATATATAAGCAGATTACAAATCAGCTTTTGTTTTATTTAAATTATTTCTGTAGCCAAATAAAAGGTAGGGAATCTATTGTCTAATCTATGGAAATTACTACATATCACAGAAATATGATGACTTGAAAACTCTCATTGCACCCTTTAATGTTATTGCCTAGTTAGTTTGTAATTCCTTTCGAAGGAATCTGTTAAGTGTTGTTAAAATAGAGTTTTAGAGAAATAAATGTGCTTTATTTTTGTGTACCCAATGAGATGTCTGCATATCTTGTCTTTGCTGTTTTAAATTCATTTTGTGAGAAATCACACTAGATATTAAGTGATGACAAACTGGGTATTCAATGGGGGGGGGGGGTAGGACACAACCCTGCGCGATTTGCGGAACTGTTACGTGCATTTACTATGGCAGTCTGTATCAGTTGCATTCAAATCTCTGAAACCTTAGTTCAATAAATTTAGTACTATCATGATAATTTTGGACGAGAAATTATTGACTTCAAAATCTGTCGGGGTTAGTGGATTAACCTGACAACAAAATAGTGTAATTCTAATAATGAGTCATTTAGATTAAATATTTGTGACCAGGGCCTAGCCTTTGTCAAGTTTTTGTATTAATGTTCGAAATGCATAAGAGTGCCCTCCTGCCGTGTCTTGGAGAAAAGACTAGCACTCGAGTTAAAAACGGATGTTGATCAATTGTAGAATTTTTATGTGTGTCAATCCAATCATTAACTTACAGGTTAGACGTTTTGTCTTCCCAATCGGAAGACATCATCAGTAATGCGATGATACAGCTAATACACCTCTTCTGGAGCTGTTGACCTTAGTCTCATTCACAGAGTGTGATGGGGGTTTGTTTTGTTCTTTTGTAGTAGTGATCATATACAGGACTTAGAGAATAAGTGCCAATGTCACGATTTCCCAACTTGGCCACTATTTCTGATCCAGACAAGATTAATTTATCCATCTTGTGGTTCTGTCACATTCTATTGTCTATAATTCTTGCATCGTCCCAGTTGATGGTGTGTTTGTCTCAGCGACGTGTGCGGTCGTTATAGCTGACTTTTAAACATTGTTGCTTGTAATTGTTCCTCATGGCTCTGGTAAACTTTTGCTTGGCTAATTTCTCCACCTCATCCTTGTGTTCATTATAGTCGGGTTTTCACAAAGAGTCTGCCAGTTTCACCAATTATAAGACATAGGGCAGTTTTTGCAGCTATTTCTAACACGCAATCAACTAGCTGCATGAGGTCTCTTTGTCCTGGGGATTGGTACTAAGATACACTTTCAAGGATCTGTACGGCTTCATGGCGGTGTTGATTGTTGTATTTTTATTACCTCTGTAGTATCTCTGAAACTACTGTATATAGGGGATGACCACCATGCCTCTGAGTCTTTTCTCTATTTTTTTCCTTTCTACTTTTTTTCTTTGTTCTTGACTTCCCTCTGCTTTTTTAACCTTTTCCAAGCCCACTTGGGGTGGGGGTGCAACACTGGTTTAGAGCTTGTGGGATCTTTTCTTCTTCTTTGATTTATCCTTTCTTCTGTAACAAGCTGTCCTTAGTTAAAGCAAAATTCTGACCACACCCAGTTTTGGTGGAGAGGATGTTGGGAATGAAATGGAAGATATGGTCGGTGGGGAGTCTTTTTACGGTATAAACTCAAGTTAAACGAGCCATCTTCCTTTCTTGATAATCAGCGTATCGAGAAAAGGTATCTGCCCTTCATCTTCTCTTCTGTGTGTGAACTTGATGCCTTTCAGTCGGATCGGCCCTGGTTTCAGATGCGTCCGTCAGCTCGTGTGCTTACCCTCGGAATTATTATTTCCAGAATGTCGCCGACATATCTTTTCCATAATTTTGGATGACAGTCGGCAGGTGCTAGTATCAATGGCTTTCTGTTCGAGCCATTCCATAAAGATGTTGGCAATGATGCCGGCATGGACTCCCCATGGCGGCGCTCCGAACTTCTGTTTATAAATCTCTCCTCTAAATGAAAAATATGTTGTTGTCAACACCAAAATTCTAACAGTTGTAACATCAAGTTTAAATCGTGACATGGCACTTCTTCTCAATCATGTATATGATCAGCTTAATACCAAAGAAACATCACACTCTTGGAATGAGACTAAGGTCAACAGCCTCCAGAAGAGGTGCAGTAGCTGATCATCGCATTACTGATGATGTCTTCGGATGGGAAGAGAAAACGTTAAACAGGTAAGTTATGATTGGATTGACACACATAAAAATTCTACTATGATATACCAATCCTATGTGATTTATTCAAAAGGATGTTGGAGCCGTTGTGAATAAGAGTTCGTAACGGTTGGCATGTCCTACCCCCAATCTTTATCACAAGCTGCATTTGGTTTTAATTAGCAGTGTTTTATGGGAGATACAGTGCATTGATTCATTAAAAATAGCCCAGATAATCATGTGTCCACAATGAAAGGGGCAGTCTTCAAGAAAGGTAGTTTTACTCTACTATAGAAATGCCCAGTGACTGTTAAAATAATGGGACTAAATCATTTACTTGAATGACAGCTCTCAAAAGTGTCTTTGAGATTGACCAGATGTGCAGATATTTACTTGTTGAGATTACTTCAATAAAGTGGGAAAAATTTATAGACCATGAATAGT
Organism: Ophioderma brevispina; assembly: GCA_023653785.1. Taxonomy (NCBI): domain Eukaryota; kingdom Metazoa; phylum Echinodermata; class Ophiuroidea; order Amphilepidida; family Ophiodermatidae; genus Ophioderma; species Ophioderma brevispina. Next base: position 2,681 of record JAMKCH010030004.1, read on the forward strand.
ATGACACTCAACAGCCGGGCACTAGCAACCACTCACAACCAAGTATCATGGGAAGCAAACTTGCGGGTTTTTTTTTTGAGAGTAATTCATTTAAGTGATAATGCACTTGCAATAGCCGATTCAGTACTGGTTAGGAAGGAAATTAATGATGAACATTAAAACAGCATTTTTGTCTGTAACTTGGGAAAGAAAGTTCATTTGGAAGCTGAAATATCATGACACAATGCAATGAGAAAATAATTATGGTCTGTAATCTGATATCTCAATGATACTTCGGGTATATCGGGGGAGGGTGTCACAAAGGCGATCAGAACAGCACCTTTAAACTAGACTCCATGCCAGCTACTACGTTATTCCCGGTCATTACTGTCATTCCCGGTCTACGTCATTCCCGGTCATTACATCCAACGACATGAAATTCTGTGCCTAAGAAAATTGCCTCTAGTGGCATTTATACAAAAATCGCTATGGGCCATTTGTATGTGCAAATTTAGCCCGCTGCATGGTCAATATCACACATTTAGAAAGACACATCTTGAACCCAAGTTACTCGCATGTTGAGGGATTTAACCACCTATGTACACAAAGCAGCATTTAAAACCTCCAACATGATTTGATTGAGATCTCGATCACTTGAGCACAGTAAGTGTTAATGAGCAGTCATTTTTCCATCATGATGGAAGTAGATACTATCATCAAAGTGACTGATGAGCAATGAAGGACTTGTGAAGAAGAAACAGTTAAACCATGCATATTTCATTAAGCAGGTGGTCCTTTACTGGATTTCAATGGGATTTGATTTGAATAACTAAAACTCCTGCAAGTGTTTAACCACAGAGTCTATAAATGTTCTATGTTAAACACAATGAACATCGTTTAAATAATCCATTTTATAAATAATACATTTGTGAATCCAGCCCACTTCAGTTGATTTTTCATCAAGGTTTTGTAATAATCTTGGCTTATTTTGAGGCTGAAAAGTTAATGCATTAGGAAAATTAGAAAAAATTAAAAATCTTGCACTAGGATGATTGAAATGGCCTCTCCTTCCTACTTTTTGGTGTCAGAGGGCCAACAAATACGCATTCACTTTGGCATCACTCTGAATAAAAAGTGGATTCCTGAGTGATTGTATATGAAGGTGGTTGGGTTCCTTTATTGCTTTGTTTGAAAAGTTTGTCTTCTTGGCAGTCAATATTGGTTTGTGAGTCACTCACATGTTGGATCATATGGCTATTGCATATTGTGTTAAATTGAAATCTTCAGGGGAACATTCTACATTGTGGTTCAGATAAAAACTTATAGATTGGGGAGGCAAGTAGCAATAACTTCAGCGAGAATCAGGGTTTAGAGCTTAAAAGTTGCGAGAACTGTGTTTCTATCCGCGTGTTTTAGCTATCGGTATGACTTTTTAAAAAAAAGTTATGGACCTGAAAGAAAACAAACTGAGGATAGAGGTAATAAATATAAAATGTTTCTATTTCTATACAGGGAAAGATCCTAGTCATCACTGATGGGGTTGGTACTCAGCCCCGCATGCCGAACCCACTAAAAGAAACATCATGGCTGCCATATTACCAAAGCGCGGCCCCGTTTGTGAGCACAAACTCGTTGTGTGGAACTGGAAATTCCTGAAAGCTGTCGGCCAAGCACTTTATCGCAGCGGCCAATGAGCTTCAAGCGCTAACCTGGGGACGGGTGGAGGCTAGAGAGCGCCCGAGGCGTCAAAATCAGGTTTTCATTAGAAATAGCATGAAGAAAATTTCAGGAGCGATGGATATGAATCCGGACTTGTTGCCCGCTGATTATTACCGCCAGATATAACTTACCGGTATCCAAATCAGTGTCGTTGGGGCTGCGTCACACGCTGGCCGTTATGGGTATTGTTCCTGCCAAATCCTGTTGAAATGAGGTTGGTGTGTGTTTTGGTGTGTGAGTAGCATTAGCAGGAGTGACTTGTACTGTCAAATCACTGATGCATCAGAGATAGAGGCTGGTAGACATGGCAGCGAGGGATTTTAGCAATGAGGATCAGGTGATGACATTTTTTATCTAAGGGAAAAACTTCAAGAGATATCCAAGATGCAGAATAAAGAATGGACTCAACAGTGATCATAAAAAAAAATATTTAATTAAGTTGTAAACTTGGTTTATGGCTTAGAGGTTGTAGATATGTTTTGTTAAAATGTGTTTTGCTATAGGCTGTACTTGGTTTAAAAAAAAAAGGAATTGTGTGATGTACTCAACTTGTTTAGCTAATCAACATTTGTAATTTTAAAAAGTTAAATAATATGTTTTATGTAAAAAATTGATTCACTGGACAATTCAGTTGTAGGCATTAGTTATGGTTTTATGGTATTTGATTTTATGCCGTGTCGGATCTGAAGCTGTAAATTTATGAAAAACTGAAGTCGAATGTACTTTAAAGTTTAGGAGCAAAAAGTGTCTTGGGTAAAACAAGTTAAAAGTGGTCCAGTGACACTATCTCGTAAGAGCCGACTCTGTGATATTTGTGCCGAGTATGGTTACTGAAGTAGAGCAAAGATTGGTGTATGGGGATCAGCCTTAAACCTGTTATATAGATGAAAGAACCAATAAAAATTGATACGATGGAATTAAAAATTCCTGAGCTAAGTGTAAGGCTGTCTGTGCCTCCATTTGGATTGTTGCTCGTTAGAGGTCAGGTATGACCAACAATGGCAGCGGTTAGCTTTGAATTCAGTGCCAACAGAAACATCCAAATGCAGGGGGGATAGAGCATGATGGAGTACCTCAAGTATTTTGGGGACACCGGAGTCATGGATGGGGATGGAACCCTGTCAGGTGGAATAGAGTGAGATGTTTTATACATGGGTAGCTGTTGTAATAACTGTGCTAGGCCAGAAGGGTAGGTCCCCGGGTAGGCTTGCTATGACACATGCTATGGCTTTGTCTTGTAGTGAGACGACAAAATTGTTGAATGTTTTTGGATGTCTTGCAATTCACTGTGATGTGATGTCTTTAATATAGGCTTCAAAATAGTTAAGGATTTTTATATTCCCAGCCTCAAATTTAATCCTAACTCAAAATACACAGAGTACACAGTTAACAAATCGTGCATTTGCAAGCTTTTAAGAGCGGCACTGGCACATTGAAAAATAAGTGTTGCCCTCTAAATTTTAAAATTTTAATTTTGCATGACAGTTGGTGTAAAAAGCTTGTATAAACATTAGTGGCCCCAAAGGGGGGGGTTTCATAGGCGGCCCACAGGCAAAATCCGGCCCACTAAACCAGTGATTGTGGGCCCTCTACTTGCTCTAAAATATAAAGGGAAAATAAGAAAAATTTGGTGTTGTATTTGGCCCTCAATAGGAAACTTTCAAACTTGTTTGGCAGTCTCAGGCCCTTTAGTTAAAAATAATTGAGGACTTCCTGCATTAGGCCCCCACTTGAAATTACTAAGCTCAAATTCAGCGCACCTTATGTGTAGACAGAATGATTTATAATTAATGACTCTTGGCCGGCATATTCAGCAGATGATGCGGAGGAAGGGAATGACGTTGCTAACACAAGAAAAAAGCAGCGGAGTTGTATTCCCACAGCATGACTTGTTCTGACCCGGCCGGTGACCTTGTGTTTACGAGTATGATATTCATGTAATAGAACACATTGTTATGGCAAACTTATAAGTTAGCCTAACTAAAATGGATGTCTGTTTTGGGTATGTTTATGTTTATGTGTAAAATATATCTGTATTCTTCCCATGCCTGGAACTATCAAAATTGAAGAAATTTCATATTTTCTGAAAATGGTGTCAGTGCAGCTTTAATGTGGTATTATTGGTAATTGTGAAATGGGGATCTGGAAAAAATCAGTGGATGACCACGGGTAGGTTTCAAAAACTGCCTGCTTGTTGGTTTACAATTCGTGTTTGAGCCTGATCGTTGTTCAATTGGTTGAATAGTTTGTGCTAGGAGAAATAATATTTTAATGTTAGTGACTGCCTCCGTATGTATGTGAAATACAAAATAGTCCCCTTGGTGACTGTATGGAGGTCGTCAACTAGCAAACCTTGTCTCCAGTCAACTTGGGTAGATATTTTCAATTTTTTGAGCTTATGAGAGTTCATTGGACTTTGTCCAGTACTTAACAAAAGATCATATGCTGTTTATTCTTAGTTTGTAAGTGTAAAACAGGATTGATGTACACATACCTGAAGAATTGTTCATTTGAATCATTCTTCATCAAGAATTTCAAAGCCCATATGGATAGTACATTTTATTTCCAAGCGGATCTGTTGCTCCTTAAAATTACTAAACCGGGGGTTGTGGCCAAGCATCACCTTGGGGGGGGGCCACTTGTATTCAAAGGGGATATGATGCGTGCACAAGAAAACGCGTAAAAACGTAAAAAGGGTTTTGTCTTTTTTCCAAAGGAGATGTATGCGCGTACATCGGTTTTTAGGGTGTCTCAAAAAAACAGCAAAAATATGAAAAAAAAAGGGTATGTTTTTTCTTAACCTGAAAATTTTCATGTTATATCTCATTAAGCAGGGATCAAAATCATCCAAATATTGTAATCGGAACTTGGGAAGTACAGCAAAGCAGATAAAAGGTATATTTACGATACAATGCATTGCGTACGTGTTGAGGGTATCATAAACAGATTGAAAATACTTGTTTAGGGTATGTTTTAGGTTGTTTTAGTCGGAGAAAATAGTGTTGAGGGGCATTTTGAAAGTCCAGTCACGCATCATATCCACCTTTGAATACAAGTGGCCACAGGAAGGAAATGGAAAGAATCAAAATTCAGATTCTCATATTTTGGGGTTCGCATTTGTTAGTGTCTTTGATATTGTTTAGTTAAAAAGTCAATGTACACATTGAGTTCCACAGCAGGTAATGACAATTTTAAGCTCATGCAGGGCCTATATGAGTTTGTATATGATGGGAATTTGCATGATTTTAGTCAGTGCACAAAACCAAAAATATACCTACAAGTAAAGGAGCTGTTGTGATCTCTGTGGGACCTCAAATTAGAAGAAGGAGTGAGTGTCAAATTGGATATAGGATGTGAAAGGACATATTTTTCCATTGTCCTTTAAGTTCAAGATAGAGACAAGAAAATAGCCTTTCAATGGATAACCATCAGTATTAATTAGCACAGTAGTGAATAGGGGATTGCAGTATGCATTATCGCTCTGCAATAAAAAACGCAAGTGTGTTAATTAAACTTGAGTGGGGGAGTGTATGCAAGGGGCCAGGCTCTCACATCAAGTAGAGAAACTGTAAATCGGACCTTGTTCACAAAAGAATTTTGTTTTTCAATGATAATCTTCTGTATTTAACCATTAAAAACGAATTAGACAATGAAGATGTGATAGAATTATACAGCAAAGATGCAATGTACAGGCATTGCAGGCAAGCACATGTGTGATACTACAGTATGGTTGGCCATTGTTATAAAGTTAACTGTACAGGGCATTGCCATTGTGATTATTAGGGTTTGGCTGAAAGATATTGTTACACACAAGCTTTATTTAGTATTTACACCCCCCCCCCCCCGTTATGATACGGACATAATATATATACTTGATGACACATTAAGCTCCATCCTGGATTTCTCCATTATCACACACCTTCCGTTGTTAACCCTGGGGTAGTTGGTGGACAATATTTGATGGGGTTTTTGACAAAGACTTATGGGCCTTAAAATAAAACTTTATGCTAATGAGGATTATATTTTTAGCTATCCTGGTTTGTTTTTTATTATTCTGGTTTCCATGAATTAATGGGAATACGTTAGAACAGGGGTTCTCAATAGGTGCGTCTGCGGAGGCGGCCAAATCCGGCCGCCAGCCATTGATTTTGACATTGCTTAAGGGACATAAGAAATTAAGGTGTATTTGGACCTCAAGTAGGGAACTTTAGAGACATTGGCCACATTTGAAAAAAAAAAAATTAGTGCACCCTCAAGATTTTTTCCAAAATGCAATTTTTGCATGGTTGTAAAGCCCTCCCCGAAAATGATTAAGACCAAATCAGCTCCTTATGGGTAACCAGAACGATTTATAATTTAACGTCGCCGGCGACGCCTGTAATTCAGCAGACGACGAAAATGACGTATAACACAAGCAGACGCGTATGCATGTTCCACGCTATGCACACGGTTTGACCGGTCTATCTAATCTTTGTGTTTTAATATCAGTGATACGAGTCAAAATCTTCAATGTAACATAGACATTTTGTTGATTAAAGTTATATGGAAAACTTAAAAGTTGGCCTACAAACTACCTGGATGTCTATCTTCATATCAATGTCTGTTTTGGGTAGTTATTTTTATGTGCTAAAATATCTGTTGTTCCAATGGCCTAGACTATCATTTTGAGAGCAAATTGAAGACATTTCATTATTTTGTGAAAATGTGCCAGTGTCCTCTTTCAAATATGTCAGCATTCTCTCGCCCTTCAGCTAATATAATTGAGAACCCCTGCTTATGATTTTTGATGGTGGTCATTTTATGATTGCGGTTGCAATTGTAAAACCAAAATTAGTGAAAGTTTCAAGCTGTGCTCTTGCTTGACAACAATAAAACCTATGCCTACTGATAATAAGTTCAGCTTTGTGAATGTAGGCAGAAGTCGGTTGCCAAAGTGTGTTAAAACATTACTTTAAGTTCCCTTGTAGCAACTGGGGAGTACATGTGCAGGATGGGTCATTAACGCAGTTGGACCTCGGTGTCCCCAGTTTATATATGTAAAAATGGTAGCTTAATTGACTTAAAATAACGAACATTGGTCAAAATAAGTTCTCCAAAACTTAAAAAAGTTTGCTTCAAATGTTTATAGTTTATAGCTATTCAGCGGGGCTGCACGATGTAAACATGGTGTCCCCAGGCTGCGACATGTGTTCCACGTACACATTGCTTCATATTTACACCCTTTTGGCCATTATTCCGCTATGAATGTTATGCCAGATTTGTATTGTGTGCAGAAAATTAACGCTTGGGACTTATATCAAAAGTGTTATATTACTTTAATAAAGGACCTCTAATAGGTGTGGTGTCACCCATGTGTCCCTGTTACATTGTGACATGAATTTGTCAAATTTCCAGACAAAACAATGTCTAATTATTGAAGCTTCCAAGTTCTTTCAAAACACAGAATGAAAGTTAGGAAATAGTGTAATCAAAGGATCACGATTGAACAAATCGAAAAGTCCTCAATGTCACACTTTGGTCAAGTTTCGTGAAAGGACCCCGATCCGGTGCTGCAACGGAAGCCATCATATGATCATTTAATTTAATAAAACTACAAAAGTCCTGAACAGGAGTGGTCAGGTAGCAGATACGTGGAGCCTGTCACAACATGCCCAGTGCTTTGAAAGTCCTCACATCGTGGATAGTCACAAATGGCTGTTTATGTACAATAGTCATTATGGGTATACGTTTGATGGCTGTGTATGACGGAGCTGTACACTTAAATAGTTATTGATGTTTTTTTTTGACTAATTGATGTGTAGATGTAGATATTTCACTTATTCTTTGTGACGCAGTAGTATTTCAGTGTTTTCTTTGGGAATACACCAGCAGGTTGAAAATCCTTCTTTGGACTGTTTGACGAGTAATTATGGCACTGTAATAAGCAGGTGTTTTTAGCAGTGTTTCACAAAAGTTGCCTATTGACCAAAATTTGCATGAATATACCTTTCACTATCAAAACTTTTCTCCAGCTGAATTGGTTTCCACATTAACAATTGCTCTGAGGGTCAGTGTGTTCTGGGGTTTGGTCCCTGGTTCAAACTCTAAGTTGGGACGGGACTATGACATCCTGACAGGATTTTCTTCACTTTGTTGTTGAAAATGTAATAATGGCCACTGTTCTATTCTCTGAGTTCTCAGAACTGATGATGGGTTATTTCTCTTTGATCCTGCAGGCAACTCTTGGAGCTGGGGAAAGTTAAGGTCCAAACGCAGTACCTTCCCAAGAGGACTATCATGGCCGCGATATTGCAGTTAAAGGTCGGGTCATACGCACAAGAGTCATCATGTGGAATGGCGATTCTGAAACTGCGACTGCTAAGCAGTTCTTGAATGCTGCCCTGAAAATGCAGGCAATTAATCTGGGGAAGTTCGTGCCGTGCAGACCAATGCACCAAGCAAAACTGTGTCTCAATCAAGCGGCACACCTGACGAAAATTCGGCGTACTTGGAATCGAACTCGACCTTTGTCCTCCGGAATATTACGTTACCAAGTATAATCTACCAATATCAAACGGTGCTGGCCAGGTGGGTGAAGGTAAGTGCTGCCAATGGGTGATTCCAGAAGGGGTTGGCAACTTAATAGAACAATGTGAGAGTCAAAAAAATTGGGAATGAATCATATTGGAAAATATTCAATGTAGTTGGTTAGACCGGCTTTCATTAAGCAAATGAAGTCGCTACTCATAGGCTTGTGTGAAGATGTAGCCTTCATGATGGTGTTAATGTGGAAACGATTTATGCATCTTGCAGGCAGGAACTTCTGAATTCTCTTGAGGTCTATAGCTCTTCACTTCACTTACTCCTGGACATCATGCAAAAACTAAATGATACATGTGACACCTACAAGATAATTTGAATTTCTTTTCCATTATGACTCGGACTGACCATTGCTTTTGTTTGCTATACCTCAGGAAAAAAGGCTAGCCAATCCAATCGGACAGCTCGTGGAAAATTACCCCGAATTTGAAACGACCCCAAACGAAAACATATTAGCAGCTTACTGCAGGATTCGGGTCCTGTTACCGTTCATACGGTCATCGCAAGGAATTTACAGATTCTCAAGAATTTAGTCTGACCAATTTTGGAAGCAGCCATTGCATGACAGACCTTGGATCTGGTAATGTGGTAAACAGTGGGGACGAGTTTGAAAGTGTTCATTAAGAAACCACCGAGCGACGCTTGTGCCATCCTAGAGCTTAATCCACACTTGTGTAGTCCTGAGTATTACAGCAGTAGATACTATCAACCGCTGTCCAAGTCGGTTTCTCTTGGAGTGAGACACCAGCTTTCTTCCATGCGTCTTGTGCCAGCAAAACTGTTGATGTGATTTTGAGGCTTGGGTCGAATCTCTTCCCTGTGTAGTCAAGATCCCAAAATTGTCTGAAATTCCCACCACTTTCTTTTCATGCATATTAACTCTCAACCTAGATGCAAAACCAGACACTTGTAGGAATAGCTATACACTAGACTAACTGAACTGGGCCGTAGAGGTGTTAAACAATTCTTAGGTTGAATTTGGTGCTGATATTTTTGTGTCTGGATGTTTAATTGGATGCATAATAATGATCAATGCATGGTAGGAAAGAATTTTCCATGTACCAAGAACGAGTCTTTATGTGGATGGCACAGAGGCAGTGCCAGGGTAAAATCATAGAAGGGGCGAAACATTGAACAATTTTAAACTCATTTATGTAAAAAATGATTTTGACAAATTTTATTGCATAAAACCCCTGCTTTTCCTGAATTTTAAAGCTGGGGGTGGGGTGGGGTGGGTTTGTGGTGCATTTGCAGTAAAATGCATTCGCAACATCATCAGTGTCATGAAGCTTAAAATGGGAAAATAACTGTTTGAAAACTGCAGAAAATTCAAACAAGGTGGATCAGTCGCAGTTGAAAAGCCATCGGCATAATATAAATGAGTGTAGTATGGTTGCCCAGAGAAAATGTTAATTCATTGTCATCTGAGGGACAAAATGTTAGTATAAGTGCTTGAGCAGAGGTGAAGTATTTTCTTTGGCTGGACGAAATTAGGAAGAAACACTTGGATTCTCAGCTATGATAAAAACAAGGATCGGTTTGTGCATTTTCAAGAAGTTAGAAGTTCATGATTTTGGTTTATTATTCTCAATTCCAGTACCAAAGGTTTTATATCTGCAGCCTAATGGTTCTCTTTTCACGAATGCACAAACAGCCAAGGACTTTGTTCTTTTTTTTCTCTATCGCTTGTTATTTTAATTGTGTATCACTTATTCACACTCTGCAATTGTGTATTATAAATGGAGATTTGTAAATTAAACTTTTATACCGAGTGTTTATTTTTTTTTTAAAAATAGTGGAAACGTGACGGTAAGGAGTTTACAAAATGATATAGGATCATTGATGTATGGCACTATACCATTTAGAACATATGGAGTACATTACTTCACAGAATGTTACCTATGAAAATAAGCACTATATTAGTTAAAACAAAAAACAAAAAACAAACAACATCCTGAGCCACACAATATACAGGCCATTAACAAAATGAACAACCAATCATACTACTAGTGAAAATATTGTTCCTCAGAAATTATCCAACTTGAAATACAAACTAGTGATTTCAAATAATTTGCTATTTAAAATATGTATAGTCAGCATAATTTTGAACCAATAACTGGCGGCCATCTTGATAGCAGAATTGGTGTTGACTCCCCAGTACTACCTGCCTTTTAAACAGCATTTCTGATTGGCTCATTACATATTTTATTCATTTTAATAACCAGTAAAATTCAGCTTAGCTAGTTTGGCTAATGAGCAGGTAGTACTTAAGTTAATTGGTTTTGATGCAATTGGGACCAATTTTGTATAGCATGCCATCCCATTGGACATTATATTAATGCAAAACAGGAAGGACAATGGGTAATTAAGGTTTTATCCCTATACAATATTTCAATTTTGTTGAGGGGTGAGCTGCAGGGATATAGATGTGGGATGTAAATATATGTATGTGTAATTCTTAGGCTAGTTAAAATGTGAAGGATCTTTATAAAGATGTGAAGTGTATGTATATATATATATATATATGTAGTAAAAAATAATGGATACACAAGATTATTTTGCATTTAACATACTGTCCAAAAATGAAAACATACTGGAGTAATAGTTTTTGGCAGTTATTCCACCTTTATTATTGTTGTTGTAATATTGTGTAGTATAGAATGATATGCAAAGGTCATTAAATATTGTAGTGAGGTAAAAATGAATTTGCCATTTGTTGTCATTATTTTTGTGCTAAATGATTTTTACTGCGTAATTGTTTTCAAGTCCTTCGAAGGAAAACTATAGGTGACAGTAGACAAATAAATCATAGCACTGATGTTGACACGAGCTATATCATTAATTAGCAGATGACATGTAAATATACCGTTGTGACAAAATTTCAGCCCTGAAGCTGCTCCCAGGATTAAAGGACTGCAACGAGAGATTTCAAGGCATCCATAATCTGTAGATTAGTACTCATTTTGTTACCTTGGATTGACAAACGATGTCCTTTGTAAAGTGCAAACAATTATTATTTTTGTTTTGCATATATCTCAATATAAAACGTAGGCTGGATTTTGTATTGCCCCAATACAAATTAGTCAAATTTCACAATTATTCTGTTCAAAGAAAAATTCTTCAGATAGGGACAATTTTTTATGGAAAAGTTTACATCATTTCAAATCAGGAAGAAGCGCAGTACTTCAATCTTTTTTATGGACAACCTGAATATGTGAAATCACAGTCTTGTTGACTTAAACCAGTTGGCAAATTTGATGTCAGAAACAGACATGCTCTGAACATGGCAGCTATTAATTTTAATTAAGGCACTATCAGTGATTTGATAAATTCAGAATATTGATAATCATAAATCAGATTTTTGCATGTCTGGAAACAAGTGAAAAGATCAAATGCAGCCTATTACGGTGAGGACAAAATTTGTTATTTTAGTCATTATTGTCTGTACGGAGACTTGCAACAAAGCATATTTGAATGAAGGTTCATATCTTTGAATACTGCTGTTACTTTTTTGCAAAATTCAGTTGGGAAGAAGTAGGGATAATTCTACCGATTTATCCTTCAATTTTAGGCTATTCTTGCAAATTTCAAATATGGACCGGTGATACTGATAGTGGCCGTACTAAACTCTCGAATTGTCTACAAATTATATCAATAAATAATAAGCGTGTTGGATTTTATGCTGACACCCTGCAACGTATTGATAAGAAAGCTGTCATCGACATCAGTACGACACACAATCTGAGCTGGCAGAAGATCTTTTTTTGTGACTTAGGAAAATAAAGGAATAAACCGTAACATTTTAAAGAAGGGAAATAAGGAAGAAACCGTAACATTTTAAAGAAGGGAAATAAAGGATCAACTGTAACATTTTAAAGAAGGGAAAGCGGGTAAAAATCTTCAATAAGTCATTGAAGTAATACCACTTGTGGACCACATGCAAAGGAGGATTTCTAGTGGCCATTTGCCTTACTGTCAATGAGTCATTACTCGGAAGCCTCGTAAAAATCTACTGGATTGACAATATGGATCAGCACCAACCCCCAAATATTAATGTGAAGAGCAGTAAGGCAAGAAACAAAACACATACACAATACCAGATATACACCCCCAAAAAAGTAACTTGGTAATTGTTGTTTTCCATTGTCAGTCAGGTCAAACCTGCCCATCTCGTAGCTGTACTCATAGGCTGACGCTAATAAAGTCCAAATATATAATTTTAAATGATTGCTTTGCAAAACAGGATCTAACAGGCATAAAACTGATTCAACTTTTAATGCACAACCATGACATGTGGGTTAAAGGTAAATGACCTGGAAATCATTCGCCTCAGATTGATTACTGTCCTTTAAGTTGCTATATCTGCCGGAAAAGGCCAGCCCATCTCTGTGCATGACCTGGCATGGAAAGTTACCCAAAATTCTATCTTCACGAAGAGGAACTTAATGGCTGCCAATGCTGCACCTTCCGGCCCTGTTACAGTTCACGCAGTCATCGCGAGGAATTACAGTTCCTTATTAGTCTACGGCTCTGCAGTTTCAGGAAGCAGCCAGTGAGCTACAAACCATAAACTGGGTAGCTTGGTCACGGTAAAGGACGAAATTATCAGTGTTCTCCAAGAAGCCCCCTCAAGAAGCCATGCCGCCTTGAATTGAAACCCAGACCTGTGCTGCCAGATTTTTATCTACAGATACTGCAACCATTGTCTAAGTCAGTTTTCTCTGGGATACACCCAGCTATCCTCCATGAAGCTTGTGCCACCAAACTGGATGAGGTTGACCTTTGACCTATTGATGGCACTAATTGTCAAAACACACAAGAACAAGGTGTAGTCCTTAGTCTAGCTGGTTCCTAGATTACCATTTGTGCCACGTCCCTGAAATACTGAACATTTCAATATATTATATTGCTTTAACCCTAACCCCACAAGAATCAATGAGATGCAAGTTACTCATCAAAACCGTTCGGCATTTGCTTCCATTGCTTTCCAGCACTTTACAACTCTTTGCATACGTGAAAATGCCTCTCATTGACATCGACCGTTCCCACAGGAGATGAATGATTCTCATTGCTTCTCGGCTATGTTAACGACTTTACGCCACTTACTTCGGTGGCCGGGAAAACGTCTGAGATGCAATTAAATTCAAAATATGTCTATTGATTCTCGTACTCAAAATAAAAAAACCGATTCTCATTGATTCTCGGACGATATTCGGGGAACCCCCGGTGACGTGTGAGGGTTAATGATAGCTATCATGATCAATTACCAAGACATCATAATTGCAGTGCACTTACCTATGAGAATTTTAAGTTGTTGGCAATGTTCACATTGTAGTTTGTTACTTGTGTTGCACTCAAAAGTTGAAGATACCAATGAAAATTGGTTAACTTTAGGCAGTGAATAGTCATTAACCTAGTGATCTTTCAATTATGTCACTTACTGGCCCTTAGGACCGCAAAGTCTGTAAATAGCAATGGTAGTACATATAGACCTTGGCTTTGTTGTAGAAGCCCCGTAGTTTGTAATAGATGATTTGCCATTTAAATATTCTTTAAAATAACGTAACTTGTTTCATTAAAGAAAAGTAACCGAGTTCATAATACGCTGCTACATGTTGTTTGGGTATGTAGTTGGCTTTCAAATTGTCAGAACGACCCGCTTTCTGGAATTGTAATCCATATTACTGTGCGTGGTAAATAATTGATCGTGAAGGATGACTACACAATTTTGAGGTGTGCCTGATGGTGAATTCATAATTCATTGGCAGACTTGGCCGGCGTTAAAGCTTTTGAATTACTTTCAATGCTAAGGATGCAATAAACAGCACTCTACAATGAAAGGAATTTTTGAAAGGCTCGCATTGGCTTACGTCCTGTAATACCGATAAAGTATACACCCACGATCATAGTAACAATTAACTTGTATCTGGATGATGAAAATTTTATTTCAGTAGAAAAGGAACTGCACCGGTTCCTAATAATGCCTTAAGGATTTTGTTACATTTTGTGTTG
>JAMKCH010030005.1:0-18331 GCA_023653785.1 Ophioderma brevispina
ACACCAACAGGGAAGCCACAAACATAAACTAATGACGCCCTGAAATGTCACATCATCTATAAAATAGAAGTTCTTTTGTAAGCTTCACAAGCACTTTTCTGTGAGTAATCTACGCCACCGATACAATACACGATTGGAAAAAAGAACCGGCTGATTTAATCCATTGTCACCTTTACGTCTGTTTTATATCGCATAGCATGATCAAAACAGAATTATCACTTGCGATTCATTTGGATCTTATTACGTCACACAATTCATATTCTAAATATTAGAAAAAATACAAATGTTAATACTTGGTGTAAACAATGAACAGTATATCGTAATATTTTCACACAAAAATAACAAACCTCTTATAGCTCTTTTTGCTTTGTTAACATTGCTAACAATTGGGTTTTTCCAATTAATCAAAGGGATAAATTGATGAAAGACTGCGTATGATAGGTAATCGATTAAGAGTTCTACTGATGCTAAATATTCAAACATATTGAAGAACATTTTCTATTGCAGGACTCCACCTTTAAACAAGATCGATTAGTACGGCGGTCCGGTAAGTACGTATATCCTGTTTCTAAAATTGAAAAAAAAGAGTGGGCATAAATTGAAACCAGCGTTTGAAAATTCTCAAGAATGGAACAATATCGAAATGCATTGTGGGAGAAAGGGATGCGGCCCGTTGTGATTGCATGTTCACTTTTCCGTCTTTGCGAGCACCGAAATACCCGACAAAACGTTCAATTTTCTCGCTAGGTTCTATAGGTTCAGACCCAATTACGATACATATTCAAACCAAAACATAGTAACGGACCCTGTGATGGAAACATCTCCATAGAACCCCTTCGTTTTCCGGAGATTTAGTTTCATTTGCATACATTCGCTATGACGGACTGATAACGTTAATCTCTCGCGCAGTACTAATTTAGATAATATCTTTCGCAGTCTGTGACACAGACTACACACTTTCCGGACCGCCGTAATCTATTAGCTTTCTAATTAAAGAGGTCACTACAATATTGATTACGAAATATATGGCACGTTCCACGTATCAAATCATGGCGAGTTTTCCCTCGCATGTCGAGTTTCATGCGCTGTATATCGAGTTTACCCCGCTACACTGTTAAAAATAAACCTGTAAAAAAACAGGCATTTGACTGGCAGCTGGGACTCACTACATGCAGAACGTAAAATAACTGGAGCCGTAAAAATACGAAACCATTGCAGGGAACGTAAAATAACGGCGTAAAATCTCAGCTTCAACGTTATTGTTGGTTTTTGACTTGTTTAAACAATATTAAGAAAACGTTATTACAATCCTCTGACCAAATATTCACGTTGTAGCTATGGCAGCATACAAACGTTGTATTTACGTTACCACGTGGTTGTAAAAAAAGTTATATTTCATGCAAACAATTTTGAGAAAAAAAAGCAATAAACAAAGGGAAAACGTGAAGAAATAAAGATTTAAACCAGTTTATATACTTTGTTTTATATGGTAATATACACATTCTAATGTCATGTCACCAATTACTTAATCATCATCATATAAATAAACTTAATACATGTACCTTACATAGATTCGAACCAGGGCCTTAAGATTACAAGTCCTAAACCTTATCCACTACACTACATGACTTTACTAATAGCAGGTGCTAAAATTAAATACATCTATTATGTGTGTGTACTACTTTTTTTTTCAAATTAAACTAAATATAATACTAAAAGGAGGAAAAGAGTTTTTAAACTATTTTTAAAAAATGATAGGGAAAATAAGATTTCGCATTTTTTTAATGACGTTACTTACGACGTTATTTAACACATTTTATAAGTAAAACGAATTTCATAGTTCGTATTCTTACATTAAAAACAAGTAAATTACAAAAGAACGTAATATTACGGAAAATATAATAACAGTCAGCGTATAAATACTACCTTTTTTTCAAAATGTGTAGTATTATTTTTTAGCCACTGTTTTATTTACATTTTTCTGCTTCCAAATTGTACTTTTATGTTAGGTATAGGTAATAAAGCGTGAAGATTATTGAATAATTGGGGTTTACCGTAATTTAACCCTCGTCTACCGAAGGGGGGGGTGGTTACCACCCCCCCTTCAGGTTTTTTCCCCGGCTTGCTAAAACCCCCTTTTTTGGTGCCAAATTATTTAATGTAATTGTCAATTGACATGTTCCGCTCTTATGTTGATGTGAATTCCTTCCTTGAGGGAGTTATATCAAGATTAAGAAAACATTCATTTCTTGATAATCAAAGGATAAGCTTAAGTGACAAATTAGCCGTCATTTTGGATTTTCGCCGCCATTTTGGATTCAAGTCTTATTTGGTTGTATTCTTAATGTGATGTGAATTCAATCTGTAATGCACATAGTTCAAAACAAACCTCACAGAATCATAACAAGATCAAGAAAAACATTCATTTCTTGATAATCAAATGATATGCTTCAATTGGCCGCCATTTTGAATTTTCTGCCATTTTGGATCAATTTTGCTAATGTAAACAATGGAATTACCAGCGGAGTGTCAATCATAGTATTTCTGTTCTAAAATGGCATGAAACACAATCAAATTGAGTAATTGGATCATATAATAAACATAGAAAGCACGTAAAACATGACATTTTAACAGTGGCGGCCATTTTGAATTTGGCGGCCATCTTGGAAGGAAATTAATTTGGCCCCTAGACCAGATTTATTCAGCATATCAAGAGCTACATCTGTGCTAAATTTGGTACTTTTCACCCAAAATGCACAATAGGTTTGATATCTTGCACCATTCTGCATGACTATAAGGAAGCTGATTGGTCTTAATCATTTCGGGTGAGGTCTTTTGTATATAAAAGCTTTACAACCATGCAAAAATATCGATTTTGAAAAATCTTGAGGGCGCACTATTTTTCAAATGTGTCAGTGTCTCTTTAAGAGTGGGTATCTTTCCAATCGAAAAGTTAGTTATTTTACTTTTTAATGTTTAGGTACTGTAACTACAAACCAAAAAAATGGTGTACATATTAAAGATGTTATTCAACAACATGATTCGAGAGAGATTCTTTCCCATTTTGGAATTTGAATGTCTTTCAAAGGTACTAATGAAACTTTCAGAGGGATATTTTAATTGAGTGAAGGTATTTGTGTATATAGTTCTGCTTAGATCAACATCTCATATAGACCTAAAGAATGTTTTTGCAGGGGCAAGAGTTATTCTAAAAGCTCTCTTTCTTTGTTTCGCGGACACGAAACCACGAAAAATATTTACTTTGTAATACGGTTACTTTGATTAACAAAAGAGGTCTTGTTTTCAATGGGAATGGTGCTTCACATCTAGTGGGAAGGTCGTCACATATTTGTGTATTTTCAAGATATTGTAAGTTGATATATTTTAATTTACTCAGTTGCAACGACTGTCACAGATACAAGTAGAGTAGAGAGGACCAAATTGTTATTTTCTTTTTATCCAGTTCAGGTTTCACAAGCGATTGTTTTTTCTTCTTTTGCCAAAACAATTCGTCGGATGTACAACATAGTCACGTATTCAGTTTTGGAGTTTTATTTTCAGCAATGTACATACAATGCCACCTACCAAAAATATCACTTTGTAAAAAATTACAATATTTTGGCATTCGATATAGGTAGATTGGACCTTCTCTATCCAGTGCAGCGCCTGTGTGGTCGCTCTCATTGGGTCTCTGCAAAACTTCTTGGTATTGTACAAGCTGTAAAGTGTTCTGCTCTACAAACTTTATTATGGTGCAAATTAAAACATCATAGATCACCATGATGTCATCCATTTTCAGATTTATGCTAAAAAAAAAAAAAAAAAAAATGTATATAGTTCTGCTTAGATCAACATCTCATATAGACCTAAAGAATGTTTTTGCAGGGGCAAGAGTTATTCTAAAAGCTCTCTTTCTTTGTTTCGCGGACACGAAACCACGAAAAATATTTACTTTGTAATACGGTTACTTTGATTAACAAAAGAGGTCTTGTTTTCAATGGGAATGGTGCTTCACATCTAGTGGGAAGGTCGTCACATATTTGTGTATTTTCAAGATATTGTAAGTTGATATATTTTAATTTACTCAGTTGCAACGACTGTCACAGATACAAGTAGAGTAGAGAGGACCAAATTGTTATTTTCTTTTTATCCAGTTCAGGTTTCACAAGCGATTGTTTTTTCTTCTTTTGCCAAAACAATTCGTCGGATGTACAACATAGTCACGTATTCAGTTTTGGAGTTTTATTTTCAGCAATGTACATACAATGCCACCTACCAAAAATATCACATTGTAAAAAATTACAATATTTTTGCATTCGATATAGGTAGATTGGACCTTCTCTATCCCATCACTGTATAAACTTTTGGGAAAAGTAGAAGACATAAAATGCCACTAACCAAAAATATGACATTGTATATTTAAAAAAAAAATCAGAATATTTGCATTCAATATAGGTAGATTGCACCTTCTCGAACCAAACGTTAACAACTTCTTCGTTCAACATGAAAAAAAAAAAAAAAAAAAAATCTTCACTGGTTACCTATACGTGAGCGTATAATATATAAGATCTGTCTGTATGTTTTCAAATGCCTACAGGGAAGTGCTCCGAAATACCTAGCAGATTTTATTGCATATAAAGCAAATGTCACCACTGGTCCAGTCACACGATCATCTATGGATAAAACACTTCTTACTGTTCATGTTGGCAAAAATCGTATTGGCGACAAATCATTTTATGTGTCTGCACCCTTACTATGGAACAGCCTCCCAAAAAACATCAGGGAGGCTTGTACAATATCTAGCTTCAAAAAGGGCCTGAAGTCCCATTTGTATCCATCATATTAACTCTGTTTTTGTTTTGTAATCTTCGTTGGCGCTTTGATCATTTTTGGAATGGCGCCTTATAAATGCTGTTTATGTATGTATGTTTATGTCTATCCCATCACTGTATAAACTTTTGGGAAAAGTAGAAGATATAAAATGCCACTAACCAAAAATATGACATTGTATATTTAAAAAAAAAATCAGAATATTTGCATTCAATATAGGTAGATTGCACCTTCTCGAACCAAACGTTAACAACTTCTTCGTTCAACATGAATACGTTGCGGAAGTGGGGTCATGTGCACTTGTGTTCAGTTTGTTCGATTTTTAATTTCTAAGTTACGTTAAAATTAGAATGAAGAAGAAGATTATGAAGGAGATTAAGGACTAATAATGAGTAAAACAGTGTTTCGAAGGTTTAATTTGTTAATTCATAGATTCTATTTTCGACCTTATCATCAAACAAGACCATACATATTTTCCGTTTATTTTGCTTTTTATCTGTATTTGATTAAACCACGCGATATCTCGGATGTTGTTATAGCGTCAAAATCTTATGTCATATACGCGCTGATTAATGGACAATAATGATGCCAAAGTAACTCTAGCTATGGCCATATCAAGAGGGGTGTAATTAACTGAGTGTATCATTTGTCCATTATCTAAGATGATAAGTATAAATGTTGAGCAAACATAAGTGAATGGTGAAGAAATATGAACATAGATCATAAGCTGAGAATAACAAGGTTCTAACTGACATTTTGGGCATTTTGAGATATGGACGTGTTAAGTTCACTAAAAACAATATAAAACTTCTATTAGAAGTGGGGCTTTTAAACAAATTTACCTTTTGTAAAAACTAAACAAATTATATATCATTTCAAAGCTTAGCAAATGTAAAATGTAAAAAATGTTATTATCTTACAAAAACCCAAAATGTCAGAACTTGTAACTCTTAGCTCACGAAATGTTATTTTCCTACTCAAAACTTCAACCTTCATCCACTGTTAAATATTGTATACGAACAACTGCATTAAATCCTCATATACCTCTAGATTTTGACACATTGATATATTGCGATAATGCTCAGATGATGGCTCACAATCCATCTAGGAAAATACAATAAAAATAAATACGATAAGATGAAATGAAATTTTACGTTAAATTAATAATAAAAAAAATGTTGTACCAGATGCCGCAAACTTGATGAATTACACTTGCTAGAGTTCAATCTTGACACCAAAATGACTGTTCTAATCCATTCTCAACTAATGGAATAAATGTGACAATTGTTGCTCCCGTAACCCAGTATTTTGTGAAATACCTATAATTACAGCAAATCAAGCGATATAAAATGATATACAGGATGATTTTAGACTTTGCGTGAACGCAGTCCCCGGGGCACCAGTTTATCCGATTACATTTTAACAGGTTTAAAAGTCTTGGTATTCAATATAACGCCTTTGATATAAGAGGTCAAATTCATGCTCCTTACCTCAATATTAGTCGAATCGAATAGCGGGAAAATTACAAGCTATCGTGGACCAGGTTTGTTTTGTACTTAAATGTTCACATGCATTGGTAAAAATACTCTTTGGTTGATTAAACAAAAAATATAATTCAACCTTTGGTGGCTTGCAGCATAGAATTGGGAATTTACAGATCCGTAATCTTTATTATTCACACAATTAACGAATAATGAGAAATAATAGCCCAATTACTGACGACAAATAAAAGTTAGTAAGGACAATATAATTTCTTTTCGAGCATACAAATATGGTCATTTTTCGGCATCACTTAAAATACAACTAACACTGTTAAAATATTCTGTTTGATTTAACGGTAAAATAAACCGAATCCACTGTCTGGCGACCGGTATTCTACCGTTAAACAACAACCCTAAAGATGATTGCCGTTTATGACTGAAGAGAAGTTTTTGATGTTTTACGATGTCTGATGAAGAAAACAACTATTTTTTGTTAAAGTCATTCAATGCTCAAGAATCTCTTAAACACATTAAATTTCTTTTTCTACGATGCACCGTATATTAACGGTAGAATACTGGCAGCTTGATTCCGGTATTCTGTTAAAAAACGTTATTTTTTTTCTAGCTTTTCTTTTTAGAGGGCCTCGTATTGTCAAAACCGTCCGTTAGATGGACGCCATTCGGGCGTTCATCTGAAACAATATTTTTCCCCAATTTGGAAATATTTGTCGTAAGACGTATATGAAAGTGCAAATTTCGTTTAAAATTTTCTTGCAATAGGGGGTAGTAAGCAATTTCTGTTCTTAAAATTTATTTATTTAAAGAATACTTTGCAATTTGTTCGGGACCACCTTTTTTCCCCAAATGGGAAAACAATGAATATCTTTTATTTTGGTATATGTATTATAATTCAATATAGGAACAGCAATGAGATAAAAACAGACACATACACATAATATAATTAATAACAAAAGTCAATTCAATACACGAATCGAGCGTAGTTTACCTTCCAATATCAACCACGCCCGAGATTGGCACCATTTCCTTTAGAATACAAGGTATCTAAACTCCAAACTTTCGTCTGTGCCTGCACCTGTAAGAGGATTACGGTGGAAATATTTCCTTCTTCACTTCTCCTTGGTAATTTTATTTATCTCTATGTCATAGTTCCTCTCTCAATGATTCTATGCCATAAACGAAAAAGCATGACCACAATAACGATGATAAAATTAGAATTTCTATATTAGCACCTTTTCTCTGTAGAAAAGCAAGGGAGCTTAAAAAGCCCACAATCGACATTTTTTTTTTTTCCAAATTCAAAATCCACATTTTTGTCTCTAAATTGCAAGTGTTAGGTCCTATCAACACCTTATATTACTGTTACTTTGTGAAAAACAGACTCTTAAGCATTTTAAAGCGGTACTGAAGATGTCATTTACGACTGTTTATAATACTAAACAAGTCGGATCCCGACTTTTATTAGTAAAAAAGGCATAAAAATCTTAGTTCTTTGTGTTCCGCTTAGCCCCTTACAGCTTTAAAAATACTACTAATTAAAAGCCACTTACTACAACAATTTTCCACTACACAGTGCAAAAATGCACTTTGATGATTAAAAATAGGGGCGCGATTTGTTTACATGTTGAAAACAATCGCGATAGTGGCTTTAACGTACCCCAAACTTTCGTCTGTACCTGAACCTGGGGAAAAAAAAATGAGGGTAGTTACGTTTGAAATAGTTTCCTTCTCCCCTTCTCCTATGCAATAGACGCACCATGCCATTTAATTGAGGAAATTTTTGAATTTAAACAGGTGGCCTATTATACTCCACTTTTCCATCGTCCGGGCGCGTTTTTTAACTGTAAATCATTACATTGGGTCTATACTTGAAGCCCTCAATCTACTTACAGATGCATACAGATATGTTACAGAATGAACACACTTTACAACCATCCAAAAATACAAAGAAAGAATACAACGGATACAAATTGAGTACAATGCTCGTGATATCTGCGACATCCTCATTGTTTTCACTTAAAAAATTATTTAGAGAACGATTCAAACCAAGATACCACAGAAATTGTTTGCCTCCAACAGAGCAATACAAATGATTTAGACAACCAGAGAGAGAGCTTCTATGAGATGGTTTGCTAGTCTAACGCTAAAACACCCCCAATCAAAATTAAACTAAAAAAATATTATGTTTCATGTTCTGACTCAAACCCGCATATATGGTTTGTGTTCCTGTAATGTAGGCCGTATTTGTTCACATCTCGTCAATTGAAAGCAACCAACTGTTACCAGCTTTCTTTGCTTTAGAACCAATGAATTTAAATATTGCACTAACCCTCTTATTATTGTCTTTGGTGATAAGCCCCCATGAGCCAATTTCGACACATTTAAGCTCACCCTGGTATAAACCCCTTGCGTTGATATCCGACAATAGAGATCTTCGATCTTAAGAGTGTGAGCTTTTTCAATGTTCAGTTCAAACGGAACAGTAAGTTCTACAACATGGATGCGTTTTTTGACATTGTCAACAATGACAAGATTTGCGTTGACTGGTTGGAAGAATGTTGGGCGGGATAGACGAGCCCGGGATGTCTGCATAGAGTTTAAATGGGGAGACGGCATGTTCAGAAATGATTTCTGAAGGTATTGTACAAGAGAAGCGAGGATGGAATTGTGCCTCCAAGTATATCTACCTTGTGCGAGTGAAATAGGGCAATTATTAAGGACATGATGGCGGGTTTCCTTGTTTGAACACAAATTGCACTTAGCATTGATATGTTTGCCCCAAGTACGCTACGCAGGTTGGTAAACGTTGGGAGAAAATCGATACATGCCCTAACTGCAAAACTCAAGACACCCCGAGGCAGGTCATAAATAATAGATCGCCATGTAAGATCAGAGTTCTCGGATTCAATGAGTTTAAGCACATTTACTTGCTGGATAAGGGGTTGGAGATATCCCCTCCAATATTCTCTACGGCGGGTGATGAGAAGGCTCTTTGATCTGTTCCTTGACCTTCGTCCATTTTGGCCTAGGATCGGAAGTGATGGATTTTGTTGCAATTTCGAAATTAGTCTGCCATTGAATAATTGCTTTGCATTCTTCCGCTTCCAGAGATTTTCTCTAGATAATTTGGAACGAAAGGCGTGAAGAACGCGATCATCAGCCTTCACCAAATAAACATCGGAGAGTTTTGGAATAGCAAGGCCATCAGGGCTATGTATAATTGCTGGAGTGGACCCTTTAGATGACATTCCAAGATAACGATAATTACATCGTGTGAATATGATCGCACATTTCAAGCTGGGTTCTGATAATCTCATGAACATTCAAAAGATATCGAAGAGCTGGACTGCATACTGTAACATCACACCCGAATCTTTAGAAGACATCAGATCAAATATGTCCTGGGATTTCCCAGGGGGAAGGCAGTTGTATTCAAAGGTTGTATGATGCGTTAACATGGCCTTCCGAATGCACCCTAAACAAGTTTTCCACCGACTAAAAAACATACCCTAAACAAGCATTTTTGTTCTGTTTTGTAATATAAACAAGTTCTTTTTGTCAGTTTTGCTACCCTCAACAAGTTACGCAATGCATTGTGTGGATAATATACCCTTATTATCTGGCTTTGCTCATGTTTTGCTTTACTTCCAAATTACAGAATTTTTTATGATTTTGACCTCGCGTACATCATAATTTCAGTGGATCAAAAAACATACCTTTCCCCCATATTGTGCTGTTTTTGACCACCCTAATCAATGTTACGCGCGTACATCGCCTGTTGGAAAAAAGAGCCCTTTTTTACGCGTTTTCTTCTTGGGGGGGTTCACGCCATCATAGATTTTTGGATAATATAGAAATTTGCCTGTTGCTGCCATTTGGAACTAAAGCAAATTTATATTAATTATGTGCTTGACAATGGATTAACGAGGCCCTTAAAACAACATTGCGTAGCTGTATTCACACACAATTAGTAAAATTTCAAATTTTGAATGTATTCAACAATTGTCAGTTTGGTGAACTTTGGATTCGAAGCAAGGTAATGCTTGGTACGGACCAGCTTTAAAATATTGTTTGCTTTTCGTCATATTATGATTACTTTGTCCCCTTTTTCATTGTTTTTTAATGAACATTGTGATTGTGGTTTAGAATGATGAACAGGAAGCTAATCGAATTAGTTGTCTTTGGTCCTAGTGTTGGCAATTTTGATCACGACCACATAACTCAATTTGCATGATAAATGGTGAATGGTGGTAAAAGAAAATTGGCACCATCATTTATGTTTTGCTTGCACTACCCTAATTAACAATTTCCCGTCGGAAGGAAAGAAACATTCCAATTCCCACGGAAAAACACATGAACACCCACATATAGCCTTTTAACACTTGTAAATTCTGTTTATGTCTATAACACATAAGTCAGTGGCTTTTTGTGATAGATTCCTAATAATTGCAAGTCATTTAGCAAGCCATTTCAAAAACACACAAGATTAGGCTTTGTTTGGCTATTTAAAGGCCTCTCAGGTCATTTGCTAAATCAGAAAATTGAAATTACCAAAATTATGTATATCAGATTTGTCACAAGAATAGTTATCTAACATACCCCGCAAATGATAAGACCAACCAACATAATTAAAGGACAAGATCGGATATTTTAGTCCTAACTGCCCTAAGACACTTACTTCAAACGTAATTGAATGGAGATTCAAATCTTGAACACTGCCGTTTTTCTTCTTCTTTTCAATTTTAACCTCCACAAATGTTGAGTAAAAATGTCCCAGACAGATCCTTAATGTTGAGTAAATCTTACACAAGCTGATTAGTTTTACCCAACAATGACTAAGCTTTAGTCAAAAATGAGTAAGGTTTTTTACTCACTTTGACTAAAGGATTTTCCTCCACATAGAGCTGTGGACAATTTTACTCACATGAATTACAAATATTTTTACACAGTGTACGTTGGAAAATAATTAATTTATAAAACTTCTTACAGACTTTTTACTTGAAGCTATCCCCCTGCAAAATTCAATATTTTTTTGACTCTTTCGGGGTGGATCCACAGTCACCGATAGTGTCTTTAATGTATTTTCACGCCGTTTCTGAAAAGGCCCCATGAAAAGAAAGCATATTGTGAAATTTTTTGTAAACAAAATAACAATTGAGCGACTTTGAGCGACTATGTCCCTGCCGAGCGCAAGAATTAGCATAGAATTGTATAGTAAGGGGAAAAGCGATTATTTCACTTGGATATACTTAAGACACATTGATATGGGAATAACATATCGCGCGACTGATATTTGCTAGTAATTGTGTATTAGATAATTACCTTAATAATGTTTTACGAATCCTCTAATCCGATGTCAGGAGGAAGAGAAATGGAATAGTTAAAGGACTGCCAGATGTTATATGAGATTTGAAAACAATTGCAAATTTTTCTGTATAATTAAAATATTCTAACAGCGTCCATCTCATTTCAAGGACACTTGACTGTATGATCAATGACAAGTACTTGCCACGAACTTGCCGATAACACATGATTACGTGACGAACGCTTAACCCAGAAAAGGAGAAAATTACACAACCGCATAAAATAAAGAGCTATAACTCCCTGAAGCGCAGTGTGTCTCCTTTCAATCTCATTTCCCTCGAGGTAACTCAGATCAAAATCAAATTCCCTCGAAAAAAAATAATTGCAATAGAGTTCTTTGTTATCTACTTTCTTGATGTACCATATAAAGCTACAAGGTATTGGCGTTACTATTTTACTTCACTATTTTAATAATGATTAAAATAGTCTTTCACAGGTTCTGTCACAGATGCTATCTTTGACCTTATCATTGGTATTTTTAACAAATTTGTGTATTCTGTTTTTGTAACGACATGCATCCTCTTTTTGTTTTGTTTGGGGACGCGTTTTGACTACGCCAGGCCATGTCCTCTGGGATGTTGTTATAGTGTCAATATCGTATTATTTCACATACGCGCTGACAGATGAATGACCACAAGCCTAGAACCACACAAATACTCGAGTTGCTTTATAGTTGGTTTATCTAATAGGTTCTAATGGACAATAATAAAGATGAGTAGAATGTTGCCAAGTAACTCTATCGATGGTCATATAAGAAATAAAAATAAGATGAGATGAAATGTTAGCTATAAATGAACTCAAGATTGTTGTACCAGATGCCGCAAAACGTGACGAATGGCTATTGCCGAAGTTTAATTTTGACAGCAAAGTGACTGTTCTCATCCATTCACATCTAATGAGTTAAAGCGGCACTGGCACATTTTCACAAAATATAAAATTTATTCAATTTGATCGCAAATGATAGTCTAGGGCATTGCAAGATAAGAATAGATATATTTTACATTATAACATACCCCAAAACAGATAGTGACATTAATAAGAGGCTAAATACTTCCAGGTAATTTGTAAGTCAACATTAATCCTTTGAACACGGCATGCGACTACAGTCGCTCAACGGTCCAAATTTGTCAAATTTTGTTTCAAAAAGGTCAAAATTATTAATTTTCCAGTGCATATTCAGAATCAGCATGAAAAATGCATCTAAATTAGTCCAAACAAGCCTAGTCTTTGCTGATATTCTTTTAGATGGCTTTCCAAATGACCTGCAAGTATTTGTGACGCCATCTCTAAAGCCACTGACATATGTGCTATATTACGTATATAGAATTTGCCCGTGTTAAGTTAAGGATTAAGTTTGCCGTAACTTTAATAAAAAATATGTCTTTTTACATCTTCTTCTTCTTATCGTGTCCAAACACTGTGGTTCTCAAATATGATCCAGCCAGAGATGGGTACAACATCTTGCTGTTTCACTGAATTCCGCAAGGTCCTTGTTTGTGCATTGTTGCTCCAGCAGTGGGCAGACCAAGATATGTGCCATTGTCTGTGCTGTTGTTCCACAACCACAGGTAGTGTCCTGATCTGCTTCCAGGTAACCCCACTTCCGCAAGGAAACCTTATATAGGCCAATTCTGGTTCTCAATCTGCTGAGGCATCGCCAGTCAGCCCATGAGGAGTCAGCTCCAGGTGGGAGATGCTCACCAGGTTCAATACCAATAGATGTTACTTGGTTGATGGCAAGTTTTTCTTTCCACAAGGCGAATCTCTTAAGCTCCTTAGAGACTGTTTCAAGAGGTTGAACTTTGTTTAAGAAACTCTCTCTGGATTTAAGGCGATTGGCAGCAGGTATCTGTCCAGACATAGGGTGCTTCAGATTAGATACTTGGCATACGCTCTTGCATGCTCGCTACGCTACGACGGATGTCTGGTGGATCAATTCCTGCTAGGATGTGTAAGTTTTCCGTTTGGTGTTGGACGGAGGCATCCTGTGATAAGCCGGCAGGAGGCATTTAACGCTGGATCAAGCTTCTTGGCATGGGTTGATCTTTCCCATACAGGGCAAGCATACTCTGCACATGAGTAGCACAGGTCAAGTGCTATCGATCTTAGGGTATGTGGGCGAGCACCCCATGCCAGTGAGTTTGTTCAAGATATTATGCGTGAACATATATACTTTTACTCTTCGTCTTCTCGATGTGGGTCTTATAAGAGAGAGTGCGGTCCAAGGTAACTTCCAGGTAGGCGGGGTCATCACAGTACTCCAGGGGTGTTCCAGACCAGGTAACGTTAAGCTGACGTTTGACTTCGCGGTTGCGTAGATGGAAAGCACACACCTGTGTCTTGGATGGATTTACACGTATGTGGTTTTCCTCATAATAAGGAGTGAGTTCATCCAAAAAGTTACTAACCGGGCAAAGAAGGTACTATACCGGGCAAAAAGGTACTATTTTTTATGCGAAATAGAGAAACTATACCCACGTTCTGGGACTCTCATTAAACCAAATCAGATGACAAGCATCTACATACGAGTATATAATATACTCAGTATGGGTTGTGTCGATATTGCCGGCTTATATATATATATATATATATAAAGGGTAGCACAATGTTTTATGCCGGACTAGTTAGCTCAGTTGGTAAGGCGCTCGACTCTGAATCCCTAATACCATCGATCGCCGGTGTTCGAGCCGCTCTGTGACCGAGAGTGTTGGTATTTTCTCTCCAAAAAACCAAGCAGGGGTCCGCTCCGTGATTTTTGAAATTTCTTATGCATTATAATTGAATATTGTAACAACAGGAAAAAGAAGAAAAACAGAGAACATAAGTATAATATAAGTAATAACAAAAATCAAAGTCAATACACGAATGAACCGTTTCTATTTACCTTCTACATGTATATCACGCCATGGAACAGTCAAGCGAACACATTTCCATGCCCAAGATTGCCAACATTTCTCTGTAGAAAAAACAAGGTAGCTAAACGTCACTTCAAACTTTCGTCTGTGCCAGCACCTGGTGAAAAGAGGGTAGTTGCGATTGAAATAGTTTCCTTCTTCCCTTCTCCCTTGGCAATTTGTTTACTCTGTCTATGCCAGTAGTTCCTCTCTAAAAGGGCATTGAATATAATAGACGCACCTGCCATTTAATTGCGGAAATGTTTGAATTGTACAGGTGGCCTATTATGCGCCATATTTCCATCGTCGGGCTAGGATTTTTTTTTCAGGCAAATTATTACATTGGTTCTATATTTGAAGGCCTCAGTCTAATTAACAGACGCCATACAGAATGTTAAAGAATAAATACACATTACATGAAAAAATGCAAATTTAATAGTGATATCTTTCGACACATCCTTGTTTCACTTTTAAACTATTTCAAGAACATTATCCAAAGATATCAAAAGGAATCGTTTGCCTCCATCGGAGCGATTTGAAAAAGGGGTTTATACAACGAAAGAGAACTTCTATGATACGGTGAGCTAGCCTAACGCCGACGAAACCCTAACATCCGCTTTTATGAAAATCCTCAATAGAAATTAATTAACACTCAAGTCTTATCAGGTCGCATAATTTAATTTCTTACATCAAAAAAACCCGCAATCTAGTGTGCTTGTGTTCCTCTAAAGCAGAACATATTGTTACCACAATCTCTTCCATATTGAAAAGCAACCAAGAAGACCTGATAATAAGAAAGACCTATATAGTATTGAATTGAACAGCTAGCGGGAAAAGTTATTATTTCAATGGATATGCTTAAGACCACCATATGGGAATACCATATCAGAGAATCAATTTGCTAGTATTGTTGCATCTAAAAAATTGACGCTTTAATGTTATAATAATCCCAACTGACCGACCTCAGAGAAAAGCAAATGCAATAATGAAAGTGATTCCTAGATGTGAGAGCAGATTTTTTGAAAACAATTGCCGATGTGTCTGTAGTAATTAGAAAAACATTTTTAACAGCGTCACCTTGGTTCAAGGACACTTGACTATGAACAAAGACAGTACGTGGCCCAGAACTAACCTTTGGCCTGTCGTGACAATTTGGATTGTCCTTGATTTGCCGATAACATAGGATTACTTGACAACGCTTAACCTAGAAAAGGAGAAACATTACACAAACAACCGCCATAAATCCAGAGCGTATCACTCCCTGAATCGCACCGTGTCTCCTTTTCAATCTTCATCTCCCTCTAGGTAACCCAGATTGAAATCAAATTCCCTCTCATCTTCCATGAAGATTTTTTTCATGGTTTAAATTTAAAACTTCGTACAGAAAAAAAATGATGAAAGTTTCAATTACCGAGCAGTTAATCATTTTGATACAGTACTTGCGGTATGATAAAGATTTGTCAGCAGGATCTCCTTTAGCTAAATCAGGCAAAACAGTTGACTGCGATGGCATTGACGTGATGATGAATCCTACGCGCGTTAGAGTGAGCACGGGTAACAAATCGTGTAGTTTTTAATGTCCAATTATGATAATTCGATTTATATTCCATGCTTTTATCAATTACGGGAGATGCTAACGTTTGGGAGAATTTGGTTTTTCGAGATTACAACTGATTTAAAAATATTTTCAACGATAATATTACGGTCCACCCATCTTTCTATTAATTCCTTGAATGGTGTTGTTCCCCTAGCACACAATACAAAATGTATACATTTAGCCTTCCAAAATTTGCAATGTCGCATCTTTTACAATCAATTTTTGAAATCCAAATATTATTCCCATCCATTTTTTTTTTCCCGAAGATTCATAAACAAGGTTTTTCCTTTGAATGTGGTATTATGACTGTAGTCTTTATAGGTTATGAAACAAAATTTCTCTCTCTCTCTTCCTTAACCCCCCAAAATTTAATTCTTGTTTCCTCTTTAATGAAAGTACCATGATCAACCTATGTAAATTAAACATATTTATAATTGCATTTGATAAACCATTCACGTCAAAGAACCCATTTTGCTATTAAGCATACTGGAGTAAAAATACCTTTTGAGCCACTCTTTGTTATTTCGCTTCGAGACATAATAATGCGCTTACCATAACTAATTTGGTGACGTATAATAATGTTTTTTTGATATATTCACTTATTTTTTTTTTTATTTCAAATAAGCAGGAGGATTGAACCCCGGATTGACCAATGCGTTTTCATAGACGTTCAGACTGTTAGTATTACATAAGAGACCTTTGCGTTGGTTATCGACTTTCCGCGTTTGCTATCATAGGTCAAAACCTTCGTGTATCAAAGGCCAGACCCGTGTACCCGTTCTAGAGTTTTACGTTTGCTGCCAGAGGCCAAAGCCTTCGGTGAAGATCTCGTGCATAGTCGATAGTACTGGTGATGAAGGTGTAGGGTAATGAGAGGCTGACATATAAAAAGTCGCCGGAAAATATAATACAGATTATAATATTTCACTTTTCTAAAAAAACTAATTAAAGTAACTTGTCAAAGAAAGAGATTCCTTTCGATTTTTAAAATAAAACAAATAAAAATCATACCAATAACATCGGGGGTTGCGTTTGGTCATTACTCAAATCAAACAAGTCATGCAATATGTTGTACTATAACGACCTACTCAGAAATAGACTGTACTTTTTCCACTGCTATGCAAGATCAGGTTTATAGCTTTTTTTAATACCATTTCTTTCAATCCCGTTAGCTAGTCATATCAGAACTGTTTAATTTGCTTTCTTCCGTACCGCACGTTTTCACAATATATGAAATTTCTTCATAGATATATAATTTTACGCATAAAAATAAATAGCCAAAAACAGAGAGGGGCATAATAAGAGGCTAAAGACATCCTCGTGATTTTAGGTTAATTTTAAGTTTGTCGTAACTTTACTCAACAAGTGTGTATATCACTATGAATCTCATAGATATTATTGATATTAAAAATAAAAGTTCCAGAACCGCAGCCCGGTCAAACAGGAGCGCATGCTGTAGGAATCGCGGCCATCCAACCAGCCGTTTACAGGCCGAAAGCCTTTCAGCAACACCGCAACTCTTAAGTCTAGCGGCCACTTTCAGTAATACTAACGGAAACGGTCCGCTCTTGGACTTAGTTCTTTGTTGAAAGGGCTCGTAACGTGACATTTAAACCCAACGTTCGCTTAGTATAGCTAGGGGGATTTTCAGCTGATCAATGAAGTGGTCCGCTATGTAAAAAAGTTTCCCTGACGTGGCCCGGCTACGTGATCTTTTTCACCAAGCTTTGGGTTAATAATCTAGAGCGATTTACCCTGACCAAGGAAGCCGGCCGCCTGGACTTAGTTTTTTTCTGAACTCTGGACTTAATTAGTTCATTTTTGAAAATGCAACATGCGTGGCCCGCCTACGTGGCTTTTCAATCCAAAGATCTAGGGGACTTCCCGCTGACAAGGACGGCTTCCCCCCTCCGCTTCTGGATTAATTCATTTTTGAAATGTCTGAGAGGCACTACCCTCTATAGTATACCCTATCCTTAGAGCACTTCATAGCGAGGTCCATAACTTTAACCTCAACTGACTGTTGCAAGTTTGCAGTCAGAAACTGTGCATGATACGTACTTCTCTAAAACATTAGATATTAACCCTTCAACACCTATCACATAGGTTGCCCGGGAACCGAACAGTGCCAACATTTTTCTGCGGAC
>JAMKCH010030006.1:0-17608 GCA_023653785.1 Ophioderma brevispina
TCTCTATCGGAAACAGTTATGGGATTTTTATTGATTTTGGACATGGTAGCAGCCATATTGGATTTTCAAAAATGGCACTGTAACAAATTTTGCACACCCTCCAAAAATTATTGGCTAAGGTCCTAATGAACTAAAATCTATCAATAGAAAAAGTCTGTACTCCATTTCCATCCTTCAGGCTATGTGCCTTAACTTCCACCCGACTACTCACTTACGATCATCGGGTATCCGATTCTCAGACGGATGGTATTGCATGGTCGTGTCTTAACCACAAGATATGTATATAAATATACATTCTATGGTGTCACACCAGCAATATGCCTGCTAGCACAGATCTGTACCAATGAATTCGGTAGGTAGCGTAATTTTTCTTGTTAGATATAGGGCCTAGGGGCAATTTTCAATAAAACAAGGTCTGTGTGTGTGTTTGTTTGTGTGTATATGTATAAAAAGAGAGACGGTCAGACATACGTTATCTTATACGTTATCTTAGCGTCAACATGAGATTTAATCTAGAAACACTCGAGTTGAATCTATTCCTCATTTCAGGAAATAATTAAACCGGGGAATCTAACCTCTACGGGCGTTCGAGTGTTATAAACTTTTCCCGCCAATAAATCAGGTGCTGGTGTTTCGGTTTCGCATTAATCTGTTATTATGATCATTTTGTCTGAGAAAACGCATTTGGTTCTCTTTTCAGCCGCTCACGGCCGAATTTCTGACATTATCTCAGTGACGACAAATTTCTACGGTTTTACCAAGGAAAATGCGCTTTAATGTAAGTTTTAAAAGCTATGAGCGCCGTCTTTTGAGACAAATTATTTTGGGACCTTCCTAAGCTTCTTTTGACTATGTCTTATAAAAGTCGGCCACATTCAAAATAGTAAAGTATGCACTGCACACATTTCACACACCAAAATAAACCAACCACCCATAACTTGGCATTTCATCTGATGAGTGCAACAATTTGTTATATCAGTTTCCCAGTTTGTTTAAAACATTTTTCATTATATCTTATACCTCGTTAATTTTTTTCGTATCAAAAAACTGAAATGAGTGTTTGTTTGAAACAATTTCGTCTTTGATCAATTGTATTCAACGTTTGATCAATAAAATTAACTTCATTTCCATAAATTTTCGTCGAAATCAATTTAATCTCGTCGTATCCATGGCCCAGTATCGGAATGAAGAAAGTAATTTCGTCTTTGGTTATAATTTCGTACTACACTATTTGTGTTGTACTTTGTTCATTAAGATGATGGACCCTGGATGCGACGAAATTAAATTACAAATCAAATTATATTAATTTACCAAAGACGAAATTGTTTTAAACAAACGCACATTTGAGTTATTCTAGGACGAATAACAAATTAACGAGATATAATGAGTTTTGTTTTAAAACTAACTGGGAAAATCTATATTACATTATATTATATTACGGAGACTTAATGAGACAATTTAGGGAGAATACAAACGATGTTTTTAAAGTGTAATTTCCGATGTTAATGGGGAACTTTATTAGACAGGGGGCTGAAAATTATCGGTCCTTAAAAAAATACTGCGCGCTGTGCAACTCGCTTAATTCTCGTGTACTCAAACCAAACTCTGTTAAATTCGTTTATGGCGCCCTCTTGTGGTCATCCTAAAGGCAGAAGCCCTAACAGTATAGAGGCGTAACCATCGGTTTCACAGACGCAAGCCAGATTGCTGAGATGGAGGTGTAAACGGGGAGGTAACTATTCTGGCGCAATAGAAACAAGCCAGTTTTGGATTGCAACGTAGCAAGCACACACGTATTTTACTGAGTCGCTTTCGTGAAATGAGTACTAGCAAAAGTGAGGTGTTTATTACGCGAGAGATTCTTCACAGCCCGGCAACAAGGGAATACGTCTATTAATGATTGATTAAACTCTCTCCGACTCTCTCGCTCTTCACATTTCACTGAGACAACTTCCGTGTAAACCGTGCAAATAGCAGTTGTGACGACTTGCCCAAAAATTGGTTTGAGGCATTTACTTAACAGCCATTGGTGAGCTTTCATGCGCTATCTTTGGGTAGCTTAGAATCGTAGATGATAGTTTATTGTGACCACTCTAACGGGCAGCTGAATCCCACGAGAAAACACGTTTAGTCGACATGTTTCTCTAATTTTGATGATATATATATACCACTTTCACAGAATCTGCGACGGGATTTCAGAATGATTGGAAACCCTAGTGATCTACTATGAAAAATACAAGATGTGTTTGCTACAAAATGATATCATATATTTATTGCCACGACTTGAAAGAAATATACCATTGTTTTGATGACTAATTGAGTATTCTTCTTGAGGGGGTAGTGCATTAGCTGTGCAAACGCTGTCAATTCAGGAGAGAAATCAAACCAGACGCACGCGTCTCCCATTACTACGTTTCAGTGTCTGATCCACGGTACAAAGCGGGAACACACATTGTCAATCAATCGTTAATGGCAAACGCGCACCATACACCAAGAGAATTTCTTCACTTCAGCCAAGAATTGTCATCACCATAAGCAATGTCATTGGATCTTGTTGGCCGTATTGTGTATCTGAATGAAATGCATTTACATTTCTTGGTTTCGGCTCATTTAATCCGCTTCTTTCCTAATATACTTTTCAATTTCATCAGCTCAGAGTGAACATAGTTTCTAATTTCGTCGATGCTTTGTGATGACACCCGTGTGAATATAAAACAGTGAAACTTCACACAACAGCTAGAAGGATTGGAGGATAATGCCATACACCGATGTTCCTACTGACGTAGTGACATGTATTTAAAGGTTTCATTCTTCCATGTGCGAAAATCTATATGTGAATGAATAATCATATCTGTGGAACATGAAAATATGTGGCAAGATTTCACCATATACTGTTTATAAAGTTTCATCCTTTCAAAAGTATCTGAAATATGGACAGAATGACAAGAATTAAATAAAGACATGGAACTGCCAATCAGACGACCACGTAGAACCTACAGATTTCTTTGTTTGGCCAATGGCTCAACTGTAAAATAAAATGGCTGAGAATATTAACGATTCTTCCCACGAATTGCTAGAGAACATCACCGCGGGGACAGAAAGCCTTTCCAACCCACCAAGCGGCTATTCCCAACTCCGAATTATATCATCAGCAATAACTGTAGCAATAGTAGTCGTTGTCATTGTTGTAGGTAACTCTCTCGTGTGTATCGCGGTAACGGGAAAAGATCGTTCACTTAAAAGCATTCAATATTGGTTTCTAGTCAGTTTGGCCGTAGCTGATCTTATGGTTGGCGTGTTAATTATGCCTTTAGGCATTGTAAACGACTTATACGGCTGTTGGGTATTTGGCCCTTTCCTCTGTCTTATCTGGCTAGTTCTAGATGTCTTGGCATGTACCGCTTCAATACTCAGTCTGTGCTTGATTAGTTTAGATCGGTATTTTTGCATTACCAAACCGATTCAATACGCCAAATGGAGAACAGGGCGGAGAGCGCGCCTAATGATTGCAGCAGTTTGGGTGCTCTCTGTTATCATATCCGTACCTCCGTTATTTGGGTGGCGAGATCCAGCCAAACCAGATAAGCTAGGATGCCTAAAATGTAATATAAGTAAGCAACTTGGCTACATACTGTACTCTACCATGGGATCATTTTTTATTCCTGCTTTTGTTATGATCATCTTTTATATTAAAATTTGGGGTGCAGCGAAGCGTCATGCCAGAACTGCCCTTCGTAAACCATCGTACGGCAAGAAGAGTATCGTAACCACTCAAGCTACGACAGCCTCAACAAGATTAACATACGAGCTTGTGAGTACAGACGAACCGAACTCTAAAGCCAACAAAACTGAAAGTGACAAGTCAGTGGAAACAAATAAGCTCTCTCCAAATATCGTGATTTTACGAGATACAGAAAGTGTATCAAGAATAGGACGGCCAGAAAAAGCAATGGAAATATCGATTTGGATGAAGGACCTTCACAGTTTGAAGTATCCTGTGCCGGGGCGTCTTTCAGTAATATGCCCTCTTTACAACCAAACGAAATGTCCAGACGTAAACGCAAAATAGCTCATGCACGGGAAAGGCGTGCAACAGTTATATTAGGCATAATCATGGGGACGTTTTTATTATGTTGGTTTCCGTTCTTTGGATTGTATGTGATCGTGGCTCTCTGTGGAAAACAGTGCGAGGATGCAATACCACGATTGCTCTTTGATTTCTTTTTTTGGATTGGATATTGCAACAGTGCCTTGAATCCTGTCATATACACCATATTTAATAGAGATTTTAGGAAGGCCTTTAAAAGAATTTTACATATAAATTAAAACTAAAAAAATGTAACTTAATTTTCGCATTGGTGTTAACGTATTTTATTTTTCAGACTTAGTCTCCATGAACCCACCAAATGTATGTTGCAATTGTTACCACATATTCTAATTATTTCATTTTATTAATTTTATCATTTGGTAAAAGTTTACTGTTAACTTGTAAATTCTTATAAATTTGATTGTAGCTTTATCAAACTATGGATCAATATTTTAGAGCGGCTTTTCCACCGAGAAAATGTAAAATGTGTATAGAGTTGTAAAAAATGTACTATACATTACAATATAATTTATTTAATGATGTTGTAGAAATACACAGACTAAACCTTACACCTCATGATCTCCGACGTGGGAGCGTGAAGCCCCCCCCCCCCCACGAGGGGCCCTGAACGAAATCAGACATAGGCCCAAGATATACAATCATTGTTTTTCTTAAAATGGCCCTGAATGACCCTGAGCTTTCATCAACTCACCCGGCCTTAGCCAACATTCATCGGAACTGCATGTCACAATAACGACTTTGTTTTCAATAAAATGTGAAAAGATGGTTAAAGCTGCATATAAATATCAACACATTTGTATTGATAAGGGTAGATGCTATTCAAATAAAAAAAATAAAAAATAGTTTTGAAATCTTGAACAAACAATTGGTTCTTATATCTCAATTTAATGAAGATGTTACAACCTACCAATTTTGAATGCCGCTGCTTGATATAATAAGACAACACGGTGCTTTGCTTTGACACCTAAAAAATGATGATAAGCACGAAAAACGGTAGATTTATTCTCAATTTAACATCCGATATCATTGTTATTTATGTGGGTGCACGTGTGAGTGCTGTGGAGTGGGTGGGTGTGGGTGTGTGTGTAGGTGTATGTCTGTGTGTCGGAGTATGGAAGTGTATACTGTTTGTTCATGTGTGCAAAATTGTGCGCAATGTACATATACCACCATTCTGTAACATTTAAAATCCTTTTTTGTCACTTTGACATTTGAATTTGTTCGCATTCGCAGTTCATTTGTTTTCCTTTATTGTCCCTATATTATCTGTTATTCCTGTCTATGTCTGGTTGGATGTTAGAAAGTATTGAATATAACTAGAGCATAAACCCGGGTATAAACGTCAGTCGGATGCCCCATGGCACGACTTGAATATATTGATCTCAAATATCCGATTTGAAAACCCGCTTGATTTGTTTCACCTATTGCAACATTACCTGTGAAATCTTACAACTCAAACAATCTGGGTCAAAACATATTTGGCATTATTTTGGTGCATAAAGTGTTGATAAAAATCCCCATAAGACGCTAAATGTGGTGTGTATTTACGACCTCTCTAGCTATGGGTAGTTAAAAATTCCTTTTCTCTATACCGCTATACATACATACAGACATACATACATACAAAGACTTATATTGCGCCAAATCAATGAATATCAAGGCGCATCGCTATCTATTGGTACAAATCATGAACTTCCAACAAAAGCCAATTTTGATGACCGAACAGAGGCAAAGCGAGCGGGGCGGCAGGATGGGCGAATTTCTTCTGAAAAGAGTAGTCGGGTGTTCATGCAAAATCATTCCTTTTCACCCTTTTGCCCTTACGAGCGGCTCAGTTTTGCCTTTTTCTTTTATTTGATTGTTTGAACTTGCCCACTCGGACAACTAGGGTGATTACGCGACTGTAACCGAACATCGGTTCATGCTATTTTTTGATGTTTTGAAAAATATGCCCTGACATCTGTTCGTTTTAGTGTACCTTTTAAAGTGAAGCCTGTACATTATTTAGAGAAGAGTCACAATTTCAGTCATACGTAGTTACCAAATCCACACAATTACAAATTAATGCCTCCAGCCCACGTATGAGCACGTTCATGATCGATTCTTTTAGAAAACCAAACTTGAATTTGATTAAAATACGTTATAACTCAGTATTTTCGCTCTCCTTGGAATTGAGGCAATCTTTTACAAATGAAATGAATTGTTTTTAAAAAGTATATAATATGCTAAAATGGAAAAGGGCAATGAATTTCTAGAGATATTCTAAGATACGTAATTATCTTTATAGACAATAAAGCATGTTGTAATTAACCTCTATTTTATGTACTTTGGACGATTCACTCACAATACCCATTCCTGACCTCATGAATAGATCGAGTTATTCACAGTACATTGAACTCATTTGTTATTAACTTTTATTATAACACAGTAAAAATACTCCGATAATTGCAGTAACATCGTTTTCTTAATGTAAATGTATACATTAGATGTTGAGAACTAGACAAATACTATACAAAGTCAATTTTATTCAACCATTAGCAGTCTATATGTTATAGTTAAAATTTCATCTTGGGTTAATTTTAAATAAATTTTTGGATTATATGGTACTTAGCAGAAAGGTTTTTATGTTGTTAAATGTTTTATCAGATAAAAAATTGTGGCCGTTCAAAAATATTCGATAAGAGATGGGTGAATAATTCTCCATTTCCTTTGAGAATACGTAGATTTGTACTTATTTTGATGCAATTGAAAGCTATCCTAAGGCATCAACTTTGGGATTATGGATATTTATTAAGAAAAATTCAAAGGGATGGTATGGTCTGTGTTGTTACAAAAAATGGCAGCCTCAGGTAGACGAGCCGTGTCAGTGTTGTAAAAATAATTCCTCAGCCGGGCATTATTCAATCTATTTGGCAACATTAGAATTTTTCGGAGTTAGAGGTAATGGTAAAGACCAGTTTGTAGAGTACAAAAAGGACAGTAACTTAACCGTCATCTACCGAAGGGGCTAGTTACCTTCATTTTATCCCGCCTTGCTAAAGCCCTCTTTTCTTGTACCAAATTATTTAATGTAATGGTCAATTGACAATTTACGCATTTTTTTTCATGCAAAACTAACATCCACCAAGGTGTACAGAATAAACAACATGCCTAGTACGAAACAGGCATATCACAAACACTTGTGCACGGTCCTCCTCTTTCTATCGATACCAAAATAAGTACCGAAATGCCTAGCATTACGTCAGAATGACGTCATAAAGTTCGTATGTCAGCAAAACTGTCAAATTCCATAGACACAGTGTAAACGAGGGGAAAATTCAGCTTTTCATCAAATTTTAGGAATATCCGATTTTCATGCGATTTTTGTCTTTACTTGATGGAAAATGACCAGTTTCATAATTATTCAGAGCGTTTAGTCAGTACAAATGCAAATTATCAGTATTCCACCCAATATCCAGTATTTTTATACTTTCCTCAAACGTTCGGGAGTGTTGTTACAAAAGGCTCAGGTAGACTTGGATTAAGTCTGACTCAGAGATTTCGAAATATTACTTTTTGGTGTAATAATGAAAAATAGTCAACTAGAACTAAAGATAGTAACCTAAAATGCACAATTCCGAAATTTGAGACGAATCGGATTTTTGGTTTTGATGCAGTAAACATTTATGTGTAGTACTACGTCCCATAGGATACTGTGTATTACAAAATTTCCGGATCCGGAATTTTATAACAAAGTTGTGATTTTCTATATGAAGGAATTCGATTTAAGCTTAGTAATTTCACACAGTGGTTATTATATGGACAAGCATTATGTACATGCAAAAAACACAATTTTTTGGAAATTGAGGGCGCACTCCTCAGGAAATCTCTGAGTCGGCCTTTAAAGACCTCTGGAGTAAGTAGTTATCCAGGCCCAAACCGCCAATAGACTTATTCCATTTGATATTCATCTCCCCGTGAGAACGTTTTTTAGAAAAAAAATACTATAATTATTGGTAGAAATGTTAAAAAACAAAATTGTGTGTGTGTGTGTGCGTATGTGTGTGTGTGCGCGCTTGCGTGCACGTGTGTATGTGTGTGTGTGTGTGGGGGGTATGTGTGTGTATGTGTACTTGTGTGTGTGTGTGTGTGGTTGGTTGTGTGTGTGTGTATGTGTGTGGGGGGTGTGTGTGTAGGTGTGTGTGTGTACTTGTATTCAACAAAATAAAGCTATATGTTTTACAAACTAGGGTCACCCAAGAACATGTAAGAAAGTAAAAGTATGTTCTTACTATTTTATATTTAAGCTTTACATTAGTGAAAAAGCAACATCATAATTTATTTATGTTTGTATATGACATCATGTGGATTTTCCGTTTAATGTCCTTTGTTAAATGCTTGGTGTGACGTTAGTGACAGATCTAATTACCTAGCCAATTAGTTCATCAGAATGCTGATTGCTAATTAAAATTTTAAAAGTTTGACCACTCTCTCTCACAAAATGACTGCTCGTTAACATTTTCGAAAATCTCTATATTATGTGTGTATATGTGTGTGTGTGTTTGTGTGTTTGTGTGTGTGCTCGCATGTGTGTGTGGGGTGCGTGCGTGCATGCGTGGGTGGATGGGTGTGTGTCTGTCAAAACTGCTTATGGTTGTTGACAATTATCTGAATGACTTGCTTAAGAGCATTCGTCGTGAAGAAGACCATATTTGAAGTTTAATGGTCAAAAGTTTTTAGTAAATTCAGGGTGAAATTGATCAGAAGGTGTATTGAGTCCATCCCACAATGCACTAGTTTTGGGAAATTTCACCTCAATAAGGTCATGTCATCCCACCAAAAAATCCTATTAACACATTACATTCATTTTCCACAAAGCGCAAGTAAATGACTTGTGGTCCTTAAACTTCTTGAACACTTTTATCCATAAGTACTGACATGTGTTTAGTACAGTACAGTATAGGCATATTGTAATGTATTATCGGATTGGTTCAAAGCACATTCTGGTTAAATATGAAAAGCGCTCTGAATACCAATATCAATAAAGGTTAAATCCGTGAGCAGGAAATACCAATCGAAACAGTCTAGTTCCTCAGTAGAATAATTTGTATAATGTATTCATGCAAACAGGTTTTAGAGTCAGTATTACACAATTAATTTCTTCAGGTAAAGACTTGTGAGTGTTATGTATATAAAGTATCACATTAATTCTACATTATCTAATGCTATATCACACCAACCAAATGGTATGTTAGTCTGGATGACAAAAGGAAAGCAAACTTTATAATACTCTAATATTAATATGGGTATTGTTGTTATTTTGTTCGAACTTAGCATATAGTGTGATTTACATTTCTATTCACACATTTGGTGCTTTGGGTTATATACTGGGCAGATGGAAATGCTATTGTTATTATATTATACAGGGTGAATTAAAAAAATGACCGTGATTGTGTCCTCCATTATGATTTTTAAAGTAACATATATCTGACATATGTGGTATCATCTGAAAGCTTAGTTCATTATCTTTAATTTGCTGCAAAGATCATTCTCATCGGTTAGGTATCTACCGAGCTACAGTCGTTTCAATCAAGTACATGTACTTGATTTTGCGCTCTGTCCACGAATTCACACCTGCGTTCAGCGAAGTGTCCAGAAGAAAATCGGGTTATTTATCGACTGCAGAATAAATGTGACGCTATTTAACCCCCCTCTTAATGATTCTACGTCCTCATCACTCATAACAATCATTTGAAAAATAAAGTAACTTGATACCGGAACTGACATCGGTGACATCCTTTTGAGGTTTAAAGTATTGTCTATATTTGTAGACCAAAATATGCCCACATTTTGAAAAAAGTGTTTCAAATAAAACTTACACACCTTTAAGATACCACTTTGTTTGACATAAACAAAGACATACCCTTATCATCATTTTGGGGAGTCATTTGCTTAGTTGGCCGCCGTGCATTCAAATGGGAATCCGTGGATAGGGGAAAAGCTGACTACTTGATTCATAAGACTGTAGCTCGGCTTATACTAACCGATTGGAATTATCTTTGCAGCAAATTAAAGATAATGAAATAGGCTTTCCGATGATACCACATATGTAAGATATATTTTATTTTAAAAAATCAAAATGGCGGACACAATCAGGGTCATTTTTTTACTCACCCTGTATAACACAATACTAATGAATTGGTCGAATAACGCAAACTAAGTTTGCATTATTACTATTATATTACTATATATTATGTTAGTAATCAATAATTCCAAAACCAGTTCTGCAATTTTTAAAATTGTCTGATTGCAACGCTTTTTCAAAGTTAACAAAGTTTTCAAAGTGAACATTATACGGAATAAACCGTGACCTTGTAAACAAGGCTATTGGGTATGAAGCATGCAACAATGGAGAATACAGTAGACAATAGACAGTGGGATTCTATATCAATAGATCTATTTCCAATTGTTAAAGCCACTATCAGCGATTTCTTCAAAATGTAAAGAAATTGCGCTCCTTATTTTTCATCAAACTCCATTTTTGGCATTATTGGAAATTGTTACAGTAAAGACGTCTGTAAGGGGCTAAGCGTAGCACGATCGTAATTGTCAAGAAATTGTAATTTCTTTGCTTCGTTTATTTTTGAATTTGGAAGAAAATGACTGATTGTGGCTTTAACGCAAATTTAACATATTATAGTAGATTTCAAAATAAGTGAGACCTCATTAGAAGTTTTAGGTCTGTCCATTCACCGTGAGA
This sequence comes from Ophioderma brevispina, assembly GCA_023653785.1. Lineage (NCBI taxonomy): Eukaryota > Metazoa > Echinodermata > Ophiuroidea > Amphilepidida > Ophiodermatidae > Ophioderma > Ophioderma brevispina. Next base: position 10,848 of record JAMKCH010030006.1, read on the forward strand.
GGTAAAGAGGAAATATTTTAATGGCCACAGGTAGAAAAGTTTATGGTACTCATACAATGTGTAGTAGTGTAGCTAGTAAATAAATGTTGACATAAATACATTGTTTCACATCTAAGATAGGTTGGATGTTTCATTTGAAGTATCAGGATGAAAACACCAGCAAATATTTCATTAAATGTTGTTATTTTAATATACCTTACCCTTTGACACTACAAAGTATCATTCTTATCACAGCACTGGAGAAATGATGCATTCTTATATCAATGCACACATAACATAACTAAGTTTTATTTTGCCTTAAAAGTTTGGGCCAAACTTGAATAAGAGATTAAAGCACAAAAGCGGATTTGACAAGTCCTTCTATCATTAACAGACCATTGTTAGAACTGAATGCATCAGGCCCCAGTAAGCCGATTCTGTCAAGTTAGTTTTGTACCTATGGACAAAAAATGTTTTTGTGATGGCAACAAAGGCCTAGTCTCCACATGGCCGGGGATTGAACCATCACTCCTTTGGGATTTAGGATATGGAGTCTAACGTCCGTAATTTGAAATCTACTATAGGTGTTCTTATTTCAGTTTTCCTTGACTTGGTATACCAAGAAGCCACGTGAATCGATACTAGTTAAGCCAAATATTATGTCTGTGATGGCATATCAATCGCCAATTTGAGGATAATGTGGAGCATGATTGTGATGCAAATATGTAATTTAAGAAGCGCTCAAAACTGAGGGTGTGTGTGTGTGGTGTGTGCTCGCACATTGTGTGTATGCGTGTGTTTGTGTGTGTGTACTTGTACTACATATACCTCGGAAGGAAATTTTGTCCTCGGTAATTTCTTTGATGTCCCAGAAAGTATATACCACACAAAAATGTGTGTGTGTGTGTGTGTGTGTGTGTGTGTGTGTGTGTGTGTGTGTGTGTGTGTGTGTGTGTGTGTGTGTGTGTGTGTGTGTGTGTGTGTGTGTGTGTGTGTGTGTGTGTGTGTGTGTGTGTGTGTGTGTGTGTGTGTGTGTGTGTGTGTGTGTGTGTGTGTGTGTGTGTGTGTGTGTGTGTGTGTGTGTGTGTGTGTGTGTGTGTGGTTATGGGTGACTGTTACATGTAAGCTGAACATCTTATTTTACCATGATGGGTAGACAACCAGCTGAATTTCAGATTTCCATTGTGTAGTGGTGTGCACCTTAATGTTTTACAATAATCGCAAACTATACCAAACGATGATACTGATTTACTACGGTCTTTTCCCTTAAATGTCTTGAAGCACCACTATCTATATTTGTGATATTAATCTGCATACTTGTTTATCATGTTAACTGAACCGTTGATACTCCTTGAGTTCATCGCGGGATTTACTGTGGTGGGGTATGTCATTAAAGGTGTTCATGCATTTTGCAGATGATCTTTATAAGTTCAATGAGAGTATCGGAAAATATCCTTGTAATAAATCATCTTGCAGTTACTGTCCATTTCCCTATTCACTGTGCCCACAGTGCATTCAATAGGCCCATGACCTGTCATACGTACTCTGAGCTTAACGCATAGGACATGAGAAATTTCACACGTGGCGGGAAAAGTGCCAAGGGATTTTTTCGTAGAACTCGAATTGTAGAATATATTATCATCAATAACATATGTGAATTTTATTATGATAGAACATTCAGAAAAAATCAAAAATGGTTAGTTTATAAAGAGTGGTATTTTGGTAGGTATTGATGCTAACTCTATGGCAAAATCACCAGTTGATTGCTAGGCCGATTCAAGAGGGCGCCATGGACAAACGGTTAGACCTATACTCTTCGTAGAAGCTGACAACCAAGATAATTTATTTCTATAAGGTGGTGTAATTTGGTTGACATATGGTGCTTAAAAAGATCCGAAACGACCATTTCTAACAAGCTTTCCAACATGGTATATTAAAAACATGGCCTACACGCCTGGTCATTGCACAACAGTGTGGGTAATCGCTCATCCATAGCATGTCATTGATCAGTGAATGGATGGTGCCCTGTGAAGTGGGAATCCTTTACATAAGGTCAAACATGAATGAATTCATGTCACAACGATTTGGTTGGGTGTGGCCAAAAGGTCGAGGCCCGTTTACAGTGGCACTAAAACTTTTTTTTTGTTGGGGCTAACCACTATTGTAGCACATTTTTCCTATACTTACGTATACCTTGGTAGCTCTAAAAATATCACCGTTTTGACCGTACCGTCCCATAACCCCAACGATAAGGCAATAGTTCATCAAGATGCAGCTGGATTCGAATTGTCCGTGTCGAATTCGCCCACTTAACATTAGTTGAAAGCCAGTTGTATGAAGCTAACATGTTTTTGCAAGTTAGAAAACTTGATTTTTAAATATAATTGTTGTATTGAATTATAATACTTAGCTGCAATGGTAAATAGGGCATTTAGCTCTTTTCGAGCTTGTTGTACGGGCAACACAATGTCAGAATTAAAATCGGGGATCCCTACTCTTTATTTTAACCCTCGTCTACCGAAGGGGGGGGGGTGGTTACCACCCCCCCCTTCAGGTTTTTCCCCGCTTGCTAAAACCCCCCTTTTTGGTGCCAATTATTTAATTTAATGGCAATTGACATGTTCCGCTCCTTTTAATCCAAAAACAAACATCCACCGGGGTATAGGTAAGATACAGGGTGATCCCAAAGTGATCGATAGGGGGGGGGGGTGGTAACCACCCCCCCCCTCCGGAAGAGAAGTACCAACATGCCTAACACAACACAGGAACATCCACATACACTTGATTTTGGTACCAATAGATAGCTAGGTCCTCCTCTTTCCTTTGATACCAAAATGAGTACCAACATGCCTAGCATTACGTCACAATGACGTCATAAAGTTCGCATGTCAGCAAAACTGCCATTTCCATAGACACACACATTGAAAAAGGTTCAATTTTTCGCCAAAAAGGTTAGGAAATCAGATTTTCATGCGGTTTTTGACTCTACTTGATGGGAAATGACTAGTTTAATTATAAAGAAATCATTTTAGAGCTATAATAGGGTGTTTGAGTCGCTAAAATTGCGAAATATCAATTTTCCACCCTATATTCAGTATTTTCGTACTTTCCTCAACATATGACGTCATGGTGACGTCATAATGGGGATGTTAGTACTTATTTTGGTACCAATGAAAGAAGAAACTCTAAGCTATCCTTTGGTACCAAATTTACAGGAATCGGGTGTTCAGTAACGAAAAATCACAGGGGGGTGGTAACCACCCCCCCCCCCTTCGGGAGTTTTGTTACAAAAAATGGCTCAGGTAGACGAGGGTTAAAGGTCGTATTTTGTAACTAATACGTCATATGCCATGGAATGGTATTTCCACAGATGTTTTTTTGGCAAATTCCTATTCTATTCTACAGTGCAAAATCTCAGATCCCACGCAACGGTGTATATCTCGGGTATGAAGCCTCTAAAGAAACTTGAAGCACTTGAGAAAGAGCAAGAAGAAACTATAAATAAAAAGCAAAGAAATGAAGAGGGAAAATTAACCTAGATTGTATAGGGTTCTTACACGGGAGGTTAGTAGGTTAGATAGGCCACACCTGTCTTCCAGTACACCAAAAATGCCAAAAAAAAATCACCTGCACAAATATCTGATTTTGTGTCAGGTGACCAGGTGCATGCTGGATTATCTGGAGTCTAACCAAATTCCATTCAACATAACTTAACCTTCCATGAAAAAAAAACCTATAATTTGTGGTATAGATTATTTTAAATTAATCGGAACATGTAGATAAACTGGTTGAAAAGATGTTTAATAGAACTGAAGTGTTCTTTCCTTACACACCCGTGACGGAAATGAATAGCAAATAGACAAACTTAAGTGCGAAGGGTGGAAGGCACGGTGTATGGAAAACAAAATGAATACATGAACACGTTAGATCAAAGGATGGAAAGTAACAATTATACAGACATTTTGGATGAAAAATTGTGCATGTGAGTGTTTGTGTGCGGCTGTGATTAAATAGGAAGAGGCTGGTGGCTATTACTTTGCGGATGACTTCAAAGTCCACGTTTAAATTAAATTTTCTAAACGCCCAGAGATATAATGTGATCCAAATTCGGAATAAATGTTTATGAAGCAACTTTGACCCAGCTTGTATGCGCCCTAGCAAATGAACCACGCTTCAAGCGATGCAGTCATGGGCGGTGTTTATCCTATAAAACAGCTGAAATAGCTACGCAAATGTAAATGTATTTCAAACGTTAGAAATCAATGACGTGATTAATCACAATGGTTGTAGATTTATTTATACATACATGCACACACACACATGCACACAAACACACAGACACACACACACTGACAGACAGTCAACACCCATACGGTACAGTCTGGGTATATGTACATATGCTGCAGCTGTACAACAGACAAGACAAGCAAGGGCAATTTGGGCTCTCGAACGGGCAATTTGTATTTGCTTTCTCGCGCAAGATATGTTGACTTGTATAGTTATTGTGTTCAAAGTATGGTCTTAAAATGACTTTTAATTATGTAGTAGTTGATTTGTTTGTTATAAAGAAACACAAATGTAAAACAGTTTGTCAATATTGTGTCAATGAAACCCAAATCAGATGCATATAATTTACGCAGTGTATAATACATCGTGAAAGTTATAATTTCAAATGAATTATTTATAATTGGTTTATGTCAGTAATACATTTTCCAGATATTAATAACGTGATCACAAGTTGAATTATTTAAGTCGTTTGTTGTTTTTAAATTATTATCATTATAATTACGTTTTGTTATAGTGTATAATTTTTTATAATTGGTTTATGTCAGTAATACATTTTCCAGATATTAATAATGGTATCAAAGTTGATTTAAGTTGTTTGTTGTTTTAAAACTATTATCATTATGATTACAATGTTTTGTTACAGTGTAAAATTGTAGTGTAAAATATCACATATTTTAAAATTTGACTTTTATAATAAAAGCACATTCATCAACAGACATCCTTGTAGAATTTTTGTCTACTATTTCTACTTCTATAGTGTTGCTTCTACTAAAGTATACATCTTCAATAATTACTTTGTTGAAATATTACGAAAAATAGAAAAATAAATAAATATAGAGAATGATGCATTTTGTTATATATCTCTACTACTTTACTGAAACAAAATCAGTCAAGCCTACCCATCGCAAACCGTGCAAGTGAAGATTATCCTCGTGCTCTCGAAATATCCAAAACAACCATTCGTAATGTACGTGTATATCACGTGGAAGCGAATAAAAAAAACATGAACAAACAATAGCGCTAATAAATAAGAGAACATTTTGTTATTCATTGTCTTTGTATTATAGGTTTTCCCAGTTAGTTTAAAACATTTTTTCATTATATTTCAAACAGACTCTAATTGGTTTTCGTCCAAAGAAAACCGAAATGTGCATTTGTCCAAAACAATTTCGTCTTTGGTCAATAATATTATACATTTGATCAATAAAATTAACTTTATTTCCATGCAATTTCGCCAAAATCAATTTAATATCGTCATATCCGTGGTTCATCATCTGAATGTACAAAGCAGTTTCGTCTTTGGTCATATAATTTCAACTTTTAGCTGCAGTATATTTCGTCTCGTGTGCAGTATGTATAGGCCATGACTAAAAGGTAGGTCTGTAACATCAGCAAAATGTATCATATTTTCTGTCTTTTCCTTTGTTTGTATACCAAACATAAATAATACAGAACAAGATTAGGAAAATAAAAAGAATAAAGAAATAAAAGTGTGGAACTCATGATCATAAGACCATTAAAAATCGCGAGTTCGAGCACCGCTGGTGTCAACGTGTTTATGTTCCTGGGCAAGATACTTAATCTCAAATGTCTCGTCGACCCAAGTGAAATGCTGATAGGGATTTGCACTTGGCTAGTAGCCGGCCTAGATGAAGCGAAGTCTAAGATATTCATGTAATAGACACATTTGTTGATTAAAGTTACAGTAAACTTTAAGTTAGCCTACAAATTATCTGGGTGTCTTTAGCCTCTTATTAATGCCCCTATCTATGTTATTTTTATGTGTAAAATATATCTGTGTTCTTCCAATGGTCTAGTCCATCATTTGCGAGCAAATTGAAGACATTTCATATTTCGTGAATATGTGCCAGTGCCGTTTTGAACTGCAGATATATATTATATCTGATGTAACTGAGTAGCATTCCATTTTCATGTTCTTTACTGAAATATCACGTCATTTTGAAAGTTACAAGTTAATAGACGATTTGCGCAATCCCCATATTGCATCCCGTAAAGTGACCATTTTCATTCGGAAACTTGTACCAGAGTTCATGTTTACCAAAAATTCTGTTGTTCTTTCGCGTCGCCGGACAGCGCCAAAAACTACAATACAAAGTACCTTTCACTTGAAGTTAATCTTACAGAAATGTAGAAGAATATCAAAGGAACAAAAAACAACCGAGGCAATGATGTTGAAATTTACGACAAAAGATGGTATTTTCCATCGTAACCGTGCCCTACTTGTCACCTGCCGGACGATTACACAACTAATACAGTTCGGCTGTGCAACGTCACAGATAAGGTAAAAGTTTTCTAGTATTAATATTACGCTCTTAACCGTATGTTTTTAGCTGACTTGAGGCTGGTACTAGTTCCCGGATGGAAATGGGCACTTAACGAGGTGCATTATGGGGATCGCGCAAATCGTCTATTCAAAGTTACACGTAAAATAAGAAAGGACATGTTATTTTAAAAACAACACATCTATTTGAAAG